>JADWQK010001596.1:600000-788006 GCA_017933935.1 Sesamia nonagrioides
ATACCCACTTGTCGATACAGCAGTTCACTTGAATCACGACGATCATCTCATTTGCATACCAATTCCTCAGTCCCCCCTCCGAACCCATCAAGGGGCAGTGAGAGGGGTGGCACCACTCACTCTTGATTACAGCAGTATAAACGTACCTGTAACAATAAACGATCCGTTAAATATAAACCTATTAGCTGATTACTTTCCAATTGTTCACTTGGATTTGTTTATTGTAAGCAGTTATAGTTATTAATGAGGAAAATATCAGTTAATTACGCTATATAGATCTATTGGAGGTTAAAGAAGGGACTGTAAACTGGCATACTTGTTATTTTATGAAACCACTTGGGCTATTTTTATTGAAAGTTATTACATTTGAAGGCAGGCGCTTCTCAACTGTTTCTGACTGCACTGGCGAACTGACAGGGCTTTGAACTTGGGGCTTGCCAAACTATTCTGATGGGCAAAAATACATCGGAAGTAAACACTATGTGAAATCGTGTAGTCATTCACTCTTAGTTTGGGCTACAACTAATCTTAGGCCCCTAAATGGGAAATAACTTTTTAAACATTTGATTAAAAGGCAAACGCAACTTTTCACATTCCCCTAAGAAAAGCGCATTGTTAGAAATGGAAAAATGTGTTACCGATTGACTTCAGGTTCGTTTATTTATTTCCTGTATTTCTATTGTCATTCAAATGCCTTCGTATCAGAGCGCCATGGGCCCATGGTGCCACCCTCGAGCAGGGTGTTCCCTCAGGGAGGCTATGTGGAGCTATATATTTAAAGATATTTTGTACCATTAAGAAAATGTCGTGAACTTTAATCCTATATCAACGTAACTTTAAGCTTAATATATGATGTCAAATGGGATATGTTCACGACATCTTTCTTAATGGTACCATGCTTATGTCCAGTAACATATTTTCCTCAAAAGACGCATATTTCGTGAAATGATTTTAATAATTAAGATCCTAATTTATCATCATCATCATCAACCTTTTTATCGTCATATTGCTGGGCACAGGCCTCCTCTCCTACAGAGACGGATTGAGCGTAATCACCACGCTTGCTCATTGCGGGTTTCCTCAAGATGTTTTCCTTCACCTTCAGTCATTAGTGTCCAAGATATACTTAGAAAGTACATATAACTTTAGAAAAGTTACATTGGTACTTGCCTGACCTGGAATCGAACCCGCGCACTCATGCTTGAGAGGCAGATGTTTTAACAACTAGGCCACCACGACCCTAATTACTTCGTTATAATTATTAATTATTCGTTTTTTATTTAGGGTTCCATAAAGTAATTGTAATAAAATCGGTTGCTCGAACTTTCAGCCTTCGATTTGGTGTAAGAAAAGCCGTATTCCGAAACATCCTGAAAATAACTATGGTTCAGACTAAATGAGAACCATGCATCACGCAGTAATCTGATTCAGTCACAGAAGAACTGAGATAGTAAGAAATCAAGAAAAACAAGGCTTTTTCATCGTTACAACAGCAGTTTTTACATCTTCAAAAGCATTGAAGACGTTGCCATGTCGACTACAATAGGAATAACTTGCAGGGTCGTCGTCGGACAGCTTCACACGCCCTGCGTTCATTTCAATACAATGCTGTATCGTATAGTAGTGGTACGATGAGCGATTATTCACCACTATGACGGTAATCTGGAATAATGCAGCGCTATCTAATTGTGAGGCGAAGGCTGACGGCGCCGCCATTCATGAAAATGTTTTATTCAGAGAACTTTACATAGATACTTGTGAATTGTCAGTGCCTGGAGACGCTGATGTCTGGCCGTATGTGAGGCTCTGAACAGTTTTTCTTAAAACCATGTAAAGGTATCGGACGTCCATCAAAGAGGAACGTACTGTATAGGTAGGTACTATAGGTAACACGGGTTGGTGTGCGCAACTCCACTTCATTCTGCGTAGTTTGTGTTCCAACTGTACCCACATACATACATGAAGCCGCTCTTATTTAATGCCGGCTTTAATGCTACAATTTTTTTTTTTTTCATAAAAGGGTAAATCTAATGCAGAAAAGGTAATGAAATGTTAAATGGTGGGACTTGCGTTATTCATTTGCTATACACCTTAAGTACAGGAATATCCCGCATCCATTGAAGACCTAACTACGCTCGGTGGTAGGCAACAACATCAGCCGCTGGCATAAGTTACCACCCACCAGACAAAGTCATGCCGCCAAGCGATTCGTTGTGTTCCGGCATGATATCTGGTGAAGCCGTACGGTGGACGGGTCTGAGCTCTGAGCAGTTGTGTTGCGATGTGTGCCGGGTACGATGCGTCAAATGTTGTTGTGTCGGGAGTTTGGTCATGGAGGGTCTCTAGATAGAAGCGCACTATCTTATTAAACCTATTCACAAAAAAAAAAAAAACTGAATGAAGATGAGAGACAGAGCATTCTCTGGCCCAGTATCGTTGGTCGTGTGGTTGGATTAAACATTGCATTACCTCGCTCAATTGCCGTCTTCCTTCCTATTCATTCAGTTTTTTTTAGTGAATAGGCTTAATAAGATAGTGCGCTTTACCATCAACGATTGCATCACTGCTTACCATCAGGCAGGATTGCAGTCAAGCACTAGTTTATAATTATTAAAAACAAAAACTGCTTCTTTGAAATGAAACCACATAAATCCTAATCCTACCTCACAGAAATCGTAATAACATTGACTTGTCTTTACGATTTCTGTGTCCTACCTGAATTGGACCGTGCGTGTAGTCGAAGTATTTATGGAGACATACCACTATGTGCTTTTTGAGACACAAATCTGCGATTGAGAGGAAGGTAACAATAGTGTGTAACCCTCAGGTCGTCTATGATCCCAGCAACTAAGTACTAAGAACAGCTGCGATAAGCCTCAGAGGTGAGAATATAGTATAAACTACTAACTATCCGCCCGCGGCTTCGCCCGCGTGGAATTCGGTTATACCGCACTTTTTAGATTTCCCTCGGGAATATCATTTTTTTTTAAATAAAAGGTTGCCTATGTCCTTTCTCAGGGTCTAAAGATTATCTGTGCCAAATTTCATCAAAATCGATTGAGAGTTTTAAGCGGGAAAGCGTAACAGGCAGACAGACAGAGTTACTTTCGCATTTATAACCCTTTCAGACCCCACGTGCACAAATGAGGACATAACGCATTTTGTTAATTTTTCCACCAAAATTAATTTTTACGTAACCAGAAACTATTGTCAACGCTTGAGAACATTATGAGCTGCTAAAAAATATACTCCTAGCGCCATCTCTTGCAACGAGTGGCTACTAATCCTCCACATTCAAACAGTAACTGGCGACAACTTGAAGGGGACAGGTAAGTGAGATTTTTTATTTAAATATATCAAGTTTTTCTGTTAGTTATGATTTAAAATAAATTTGTATTGATAAGTCATGGTGTATAGATAAAGAGCAATAAGTGTTACGTGTTATTTTTATACATTTGCGAAAAATATCTTGAATATTCGTAATGTCTACAAAAGTGGACAAGCGGTTTTAACTACATAGCTTTTGTCAAACATTCATAAGTTGCAATAGTGATAAAAATGTACTTTTTCACGACATTTACGTAATAATTTTATAACTTTTCTATGTGAATTTCTAAAAGGCATTTTTTATTTCAGGTAATAAATGATATTTTAAAATTTGATTGCTAGGGATGCGCTAAAGCTTTTGCAAGATGGTAACCTATCGGACTTGGAGCTGTCTTCAGATGATGAGGATGTGGGCAGTAATAGTTATGCTCGAGGTACACAACGTGTTCGTTTAGGTGCCGATGTAATAGCTCAGAACCAAAGACAATACATGCCACTTGATTCTCACGATGAAAATGAAGACGAAAGCGAGGATGAAGGTAGTCGAACATTTTATTTCGAACCTGAGTCCGATCAAAGATATCAAAAAGAAACCAGGGGTTTTGCTCAAGAGGTTTGTACTACAGATGGTAATGTTACTATTGTCGAATGGATAGATAACAAGCCAACAAACATAGCATCAAACTTTATTGGCATTGGAGATAGGGATACGGTGAAAAGATGGTCTAAAACAGAGAAGAGATTCATAGAAGTTGAAAGGCCTGAAATCATAAAAAAGTACAATCATGCGATGGGAGGAGTTGATTTACTCGATCAACTTATGAGTTTTTATAGGACCTTTATAAAGTCGAAGAAGTGGACTTTGCGCTTGCGATTTGGCAGTTGTTCAAGCCTTCCGAGACTATGAGCTTGATAACGACTTGCTTGGAGTTCCTAAATCAAAACGACTGACTCTTCTTCTTTTTCGTCGAAGACTCGTTGATAGCTTAGTTTTTCGCAATAAAATGTCAGCTTCCAAAAGGGGTCGTCCTTCTAGTAGCAGTCCTATGCCTATACATAGTGTCCTATGGTAATTGTTCCAAGAAGACCTGGAGAATTGCGCCCGTCACCTGAAATAGCTCGAGATGGTATTGGCCACTTTCCTGCCCATGATGATGGACCAGGAACACGTTGCAAATTAGTGGGTTGCAAAGGAAAATCCCGCATCAAGTGCATAAAGTGTAAAGTACACTTATGTCTAACCAAAGACAAAAACTGTTTCTTGCGTTTCCATACAAAGTAATGTTCCTATATATTAATTTATTTATTAGATTTGAAGTTACGTTTTTGTTTAGAAGAATTTCAGTATTATTTTGTTACAATTTCATACTTTTATAATAAAACTAATATGATAAAATCTATATTTCATTGTGTTGGCACATACCTCATACAACAATTACCTAAACCGAATGTGCGCATTTAGGCACATAAAGAAAAACTAGATTTTTTCTGAAAGTTATAACTATAGACTCATATTTTCGCCGTTTTCAATCTTCTTTGAAGATGATTTAATTATGAAAAAATCAACAAGTATATAATCAAAGTTAAAAAAAATCAGGTCTGAAAGGGATAATATTAGTATGGATAGGCGGTGGTGGATTTTATTAATAGCTAATGTAGATTATGATGATATTGAGAACGCAATAGTACTAGTACGACTCGCCAACTTAGCGATGCAGCACATTGTGAACTGAACCAGTTCAAATGTTACAAAAGTATTGAAGGGGATTCTTTTAATAAACGTTTAATAAAAGAATCCTTTTCAATACTTTTGTATTTGCGTAGGTATTACAATTTTCATAAAAGCTCGTATTTCTTATTTATAACCGACGAAATGTTCTACGCTGGAGGCCAAGGGCTAATATTATTTTCTATACTTTTTCTAGTTGACTAACAAACTGTATAAAACTGTATAACACTATACCTTTGTATAAGAAACTGTATAATCCACCACCATGATTACAATTTCTTTTACTTATTATCGGTGAAATTAATAGTGATTGGTTCTGAGTATTGATGTTATATTAAACATTAACTTTCTTATGAACATTAAGCAAATATGTTTTAATGTACTTAGTGAGTAGTACGTGTAGGTGAGTGCCCCAGATACAGGGAACCGTTACACAGCTTAGATTAATGGTGCTACAGCTTATAAGTTATAGGCTGCAAGTGCGAAGTGATTTGATTAGCGCGCAGCAACCCTAGCACTGCATAAAAGGATCTACAGGTATGAAATAAAAGTTTAAATTTGAATAACTGGAATTTGAATGTGAACGAGTAGTGTTGTTCGAATTTATAGATATATACATTTGTGAATGTGTTCCGAAGACTGAAAGAGAACGGCACAGGAGAATAATGAGAATAAATATAATATAGTAGTCGTGCGCCATGTCACGCACAAGGTATCCAGCCATGTCACGCACGAGGTACCCAGCCATGTCACGCATAAGTTACCCAGCCATGTCACGCACAAGGTACCCAGCCATGTCACGCACAAGCTACCCAGCCATGTCACGCACAAGGTATCCAGCCATGTCACGTACAAGGTACCCAACCATGTCACGCACAAGGTACCCAACCATGTCACGCACGAGGTACCCAGCCATGTCACGCACGAGGTACCCAGCCTTGTCACGCACAAGGTACCCAGCCATGTTACCCACAAGGTACCCAGCCATGTCACGCACAAGGTACCCAGCCATGTCACGCACAAGGTACCCAGCCATGGCACGCACAAGGTACCCAGCCATGTCACGCACAAGGTACCCAGCCATGTCACGCACAAGGTACCCAGCCATGTCACGCACAAGGTACCCAGCCATGTCACGCACAAGGTACCCAGCCATGTCACGCACAAGGTACCCAGCCATGTCACGCACAATGTACCCAGCCATGTCACGCACAAGGTACCCAGCCATGTCACGCACAAGGTACCCAGCCATGTCACGCACAAGGTACCCAGCCATGTCACGCACAAGGTACCCAGCCATGTCACGGACAAGGTACCTAGCCATGTCACGCACGAGGTACCCAGCCATGTCACGCACAAGGTACCCAGCCATGTCACGCACAAGGTACCCAGCCATGTCTATAGATACAACATTATTTTTTTGTTTATGCGAAACCCGAAACACGTGTCCAGTATTTTTAAGTAAAGAATCTATGTACAAAATTTCAAAAAGATATCGTCAAATACCACAAAGTTATAATCTTGTCATCCTACTTGGCTTTCCCAACAAAAATAGGGTACACGCTCCGCTTGGGCGGGTGAGCGGTACGTTGACCTCTGGCATCAGCTGCTGCGCGGGCGTGCGGAGTCTATGATCTATCGTAAGCTGCGTGGCGCGCTCGGTAACCACAGTGCAACAATTTCTAAATGTATTTGGGAAAAAATATAACATGGTGTAAAAATGATTGGAGTCGATTCAGTTGCTTATTCTGAACAAACTGTATTCAGGTTTCGTATAACCAAAAAAATACCGTTGTATAGTCTTATCTAATGATACAAAATGTGCGTTTCACTGAAAATTTGATGAAATAGAAAATTTAGGTCAATTTTCCGGTTTATACATTTTTGTTCTGTCCCGCCTGCATATAAGTATTCCCCACTAATGAACTACGATAATTATGAAATACTGCATCACAGCATGCATGTAAGGCTAAGGCTGTCTGCACGTGAGTGAAGCGCCTGCCGTGTTCGGCCGCTGTCGACAGCGAGGATCGCGCCCTTGTGTGCAATTAGCCTTATCTCTAATGGTTGTGCCACATAAAGGAAACGTTATGGCCCGTTATGGTCTGTCATGGGTTCCGGGACGAGTGTTTTTTATTGTATATATGCATGCTTACTGATTATGGTTTTTAGTGAAATTGTCTGGATTAATAAATGTTTAATTGTCATGGAAAGTGTAATGGCCTTTAAATTAACATTATTTTTTATTTGTAGGGCTGCGCCGCGGCGGCGTGGGGTCTGAGCGGTCACTGGAAATTATTCGATCATTGGGCCCACTTCCTTTAATGGGAGTGGTTGATAAAATTTACATATGATTGCAATCATGGTTTTAACGAACAAGAAGTAAGTACCTATCTATCTTCATACTTCTTATGATCTCTGTATTTTCTCCTTCGCCCTCTGATTTATTTATTTTTTAGTTGTAACTCTGGCTCATTGATGTTCAGGTTAACGTTCATGTCGTCGGACCCAGCTGAACCTAAACAGCACAACAAACATTTCTTATCATCTGTTGAGTCCTTCCCTTGCCAAGTCAAAACAAACTCACATATTGACACGGCGACGCTGGTGATCATAAAGCACACAGCGGTGGGTCCGCGGGGTCGCGGGTTCGGCGCCGTGCCGTCCCGTGCGCAGCTACTATTAATTATCACCGACTACCGGACCAATGAGTTTTCGTACAATGGTTGGTTATTATGGAGGCGGCTTTGTAGAACAATGAAAATTGATTTTTCCTGTTTCATTATTAGCCGTGCCCTATAGATGAGGAGTTCTCAATCTTTGACCACTTTTTACAATTATGATAAAAATCAAATCACGATTTTACGTTCTGCTTTTATTTACTTCTTAGTAGATCGACTGGCAGTCGCAGCTAATATTGTTGATAGTTTCGACAAGCAGAGATATATTTAATTTTTTTTAATCATAATTCAACGAAAAGCATTTTGGCCAATCATACCATATTTTCCGAACTCCTTGGTGCCAGACTTTAGGCACCACCTCCACGAAGTTGAGATTCGAAACGACAATCCACCAAATTCAATAGAAACTCTATGAATTTGATAGCACCTCGTAACTGGGAAAAAATTGAGAATACTATGTAGATTGTTTCCTTTAAAAAAATGGGGAAAATCACCAAATGATCCCGCTATCGGCAAAGCGGAAGGGCGTGTCAGACTTTTACTGACTTAACCCCACCCGTGTTGCTTCATTTGCCTATGCGCCACGAGCCACGACATATGTTTCGAACAATACTATGCTGGTTGTATTTTTTAAGTGAATAGGCTTAATAAACTAGTGCGCTTTACCATCAGTGTTAAAGCATGCAACCATTCTTACATCAAGCACATTCAAATTTCCTGATTCCTACCCATGTAATTCCTAATTCCATACCTCTGGCCTAAAGAGCTGGAGACTAAGCCAGAAAAACTTACAAAAAAACAACAGCCAATGGCTCTCTGCTTCAACATTTCATAGAGAGCAAGTAACCTCTATGACCACATCATCAAAACAGCTACATCATGGCGCGCCGGCCGCTTTAAACATACAATCCATCACCTCGCTCAACTGCCGTCATCCTTCCTATTCCTAAGTTTTTTAAGTGAATAGGCTTAATAAACTAGTGCGCTTTACCAACGATTGCATCAGTGCTTACCATCAGGCGGGATTGCAATCAAGCACTAGTTTAAAATTATTTAAAAAAAACCTTTTAAATCAATAATTACCCCTTGAATCCGACAACAAAAGTGAAAAGTGAACAAATTGTGGACGCCTCCACCCATCATCGCGCGGAGATTGCATCGTTGTATACTGCAGTAAATCCCTTCTCCTATCCTATCTTATATTTTTGTATTCCACGGGTGTGTTAAGTGTAAGTTTCCCAGAAAATCGCACCTCAGAAATGCAGTTCAATTATCGAAGGAAATACCAACAACATTATCAAACATATTTTTTGGTCCTTCGAGCCGGATGTATGGAATTAGGAATTACATGGGAAGGAATCGGGAAATTTGTATGTGCTTGATGTAAGAATGGTTGCATGCTTTAACAATCAGCGATTGCATCACTGCTTACCATCAGGCGGGATTGCAGTCAAGCACTAGTTTATGATTATTAAAAAAAAGGCAGTAAGGTTGACGTTGTATCTTCTCCATGATTATTAACATATGAGAGATCAGAAGAGAATTACAAGTAATCCCTGACATTGTATGTGATCAACGTTTACCTTGTTCTCGAAAATGTGTGGTTTATAATTAATTTTAAATGTTAAAAAAAATATACGCTGGTTACAGTAGAATATTGTGGACATCATATTATGTGTAACACCTATGTAACAGTGACATTCTAACAAATAAACTTGTTACTTATTATAATTACTAAAATTATTCAAATTATCCACACGTTCCTTAGAAAGAGGGTCTTGATTCGGGTTGAGTAAAGAGTAACTTTGAGTTTACTTTCCAATAAAATGAAATGTTGTGCAATTTTAACGCATACTATTTCAAAAACTTAAGGAATGTAACCTAAGAGCGACTTCACAGTTATGGTGTCTGTCATGACGTATCAAATATTCACTCTGTATAAAAAGAAAACCTTATAAGACCCTGCATAATGGTTCACTAGAAGGACTAAGAGCGGAAACCGAACCCTTAATATAAAACCTAGACAACTTGATGAGATGCGTCTTTTACAGCGTGAAGTAAATATCTTCTGAAGAGGCTTTAAATCTAAATAGTCCAAATTCAAACATCTTCGGGATCTTATTACTATAGTGACGTACGTTCTGATTTATATTTCTCCACACTTCCCACCGTACTTCATGAATTGTATTAAGGAGCTGGTTCCGCTCCATTAGCTAACGATCTCCTTTAGCAGCCATGGTTGCATTACCTTCAGCTGATTAGAACCTGTTCCTGTCATGTGTGATGCTATCACACTACAGGTGGACGTTGAGTCTGTCCAGCATAGACATAATATCCACCTTATGTATTAATTTAAGGAGGTATGTATTTCTGCACAAAATCAAAATTATACACATAATGATCAATGGAGACGGCCCTTGGGACGAGTAGTCTTCATCATTATGTATGTAGGTAAGTATAAAGCTGAACATCCAGAGGATATTTGTTGCGGTGAACATCCGGGGTATTCGTCAAAGCTTGTCAAATTGATTGACGATCAAAGTTCTAGAAAGACACGAGTGTCGAGGTGGCTTCACCTCAATAATAAATAATCCTTTAATTACCTTTTCGTTTTCACCTTAACCATCTACGAAACCGAAAGTGGTCTCCACACTAAGCCATACATTTTCCAAAATATTTCCTCCTGCTCAGTATATCATACTGTTCGTTATCAGCAACGCGCGGCCATTACGGATTAAAAAAACTCTTCGCGGACCATCTAGATACCACCGAATACCACAAAAAACGACATAACCGCCATCTGTGGCCTCACGCAACCTTAGACCAAAATCTGATGCACTTCTTTAAATATAAAGATGTTTTTTGCGTGAATTATAATTCCTGCTGGATTATGTATAGCTATTTTAATTCGGTGTGTGTCCGGTGAATTAGTAATGGAATTAAGTGTCCACAAGGGACGGGCGGTCGATTCCCGGGTCGAGGCACTGTTTTGTTAAATTAATTTCGTTTAATATTGTTGTATTTTATTTCAGAGATATATCTCAATTGGGACTTGGAGCACGTGCAAGAACAAGGGATATTTTAATTGATGTGAGGCAGTTTATTGGAACAGCAGTTTGTCTTGTAGTCGTTAAGACATTTCTTAGACAAATAATCGCTTGACGACCAAGATTCGATTCATGTAGGGAGAGTACTGATACATCAGTACACCAGTAATCCAGTATAACCTGTAGGTATTTTTGCTAATCACAGGATAATATTACACGTATGGTCCCATTGTTATTCGTATAATAGAAATAAATTGATGATCTACTCATATTCGCAGGTTGAAATAAATCGAGTAGTATTACATCCGGTATAAATCTAATTAACATACAATTATGTAGTCCTGCACTTCTCCGGGGGTAATAAAGCAGTGGAGGGAAGTATCTCAGCCGAGCCTTACTGAAATAAGGTTATACTAGTACTTAGATCAAAGCAGATATTTTCTTAATCCAGTTGGTATAGGTACAGGAGAGTATGCAGAGGTATGAGGAAGAACCTGCAGGAATAAGGAAAATATTAAGGAGACAGTTTTGGACAGCCTCCGTGGCGTAGCGGTAGCGAACGCGGCCGTTGCACAAGGAGGCGCGGGTTCGATCCCCGTACGGTGCAAATATTTGTATGCATGAATATGAATATATGCACTGGTCGGCAGCTGTCCCTCCTGCCCCACCTGCCCCACCTGCCCCACCTGCCCCCCGGAAATCACGCAGAACATGTATGAACTCCCCGGATTACTAAATAAAGTATAAATGAGGACTTATCTCCAACTTTTAAATAAACCACGCAGTAGACACTAGCAAAATGTACGGTGTAATTGCCAAAAAACCGTGTCCGACTATAGCGCACAAAGATTACTCACTTTAAAAATTTGACTTGCCCAAGGCCGGACTTGCCCACCACTACACCTGAATTGCAATTAGAAGCTGGGCACGCCCATGTTCATAATGTAAACTATTTGCTAACAGCACTTCAGAACATCGTGTCGTCAGGTTTAAACTCCAATTCTGATTATAACCTGTCGAATGTCAAGTAAGTCATGTGTTTCCGTCAAGTAAATATCGTTAACCTTCAGTAATACTAAAAGTACCGTACAGATCTCGAGCCCGAACAAATTGAGTCAACGTTGACTTATGACAAACAGCAACAGTAACCGGTCGTTGTGGATAATGACCTGCAGTTATGCGTATTTGTTTAGCTTTACCACATCGTTAACGCCTGTGAAAAACGTGCCGATGACTGATGGCGGGGTGTGAAGTGGGATCATTTTTTTCAATTTTGCAAAATAAAATATACACTCATTTCGCGCAACTTTATTTGCACATTGTTTAAAATATTTGGAGCCACGAATGTAAAATATTGATCAACTCACTGACACCACCTGGTGAAGTACGTGCATAAGCACATACTCCCTTCCTTTTCACATTTGCTTGAGAACGAGAGCTAGTCGAAATAAATTTTAAACTTTTAATTTAGACATATTTTACTCAGAATATTAGTTTTAATTTAATTAATAACTGGGAACTAGACGGTAAGTAAGATTATAATGATCTGGAGACTATAAAATATGAAAAGTGAACACTTAATAGGTTTAAAACTAGTATTAATTGAGGAAGCTGTGACCATTTAACTATATCTAATGCTAAAATAAAAATATTAATTTCCTAATTTAGACAGACCAACAATTTAAATGATTAAATTTTATCATCGACAGATTAAGTTGGAACTTTCAAATTATTCAACTAACGAGCCGTAAAATCACAAAAAGAAAAGCTTCTAAAAGATAAACCTGCCATAAATGTGAATCATCGATGTGGTAATGCGTTCCACACGTGAATTTTATAAAGCAGACTTGAAGTGCATTTCTCAGGCGCGGGACAGGTTCTCCCGGCTCGGGCATTCCGGCCTGCTGCACCCGCGCGCAGTCGGCCGAACGACGCAACTCACAAACATATCGCAGTCAATATCGAACTCTGACCCCAATAGATTAAGATATAAAATTGCTCTTGACCGGCCCCAGTGTAAACCCTTGCATCACCATAACGGGTTCCAGGTTTTTCAATGATATAAAACGTGACAACGACTGAGCGATCACTCAATAAAATGACTTTTATTCCAAGACTACAACAGATCAATGTCCCGCGACTTTTTGTAGAGATTTCCGCAGCTTTCTTTTATGGTGCACACAGTCGAATGCTTTAGTGAATTCTGCATAGCGGAGCGGCCGATGTAAATTGAATTTAATGTAGTGGGTTGTTGGTTGTGTTTGCATGATTCGTGTGTTGGTTTATGATCGGTTATGTCGGTCTGCCTGTGTACCTGTCGGACGTCAATTAGCGAACTGAAGGGACCGGTCCGACCCACATCGCCATGCGGCCATGTATATGAACCAGGCTTGTCTTGCACCGACTGAAACTGACGTTTATCTAACACTCGTGTTACTCGTCACAAGAGAAACATTTCTATTTCAAATGAGTTCGTATGACTTGAGAAAACGCATGACTTGAAGTTTTATTACGTTTTTATTGCATTTTAAGCTATAGTAACTGGTTACACTTATCTCAAATAAAATGCAATATCTTAGAAAAGTGCCTATGAGATGGCAGTATTACTGCGATAAGTAATCGCCAATTCTATCTAAGCTGTAAATAGAAACTATCTTAGAATATAATAAGTTCCATACATGATGATGTAAAGGAATATTAATTCAAAAGCTTCCTACTTATCATTACCATATCATACCTCATTAACATTGATGGTATCTGTAGATGACTTCAAGTATAACTCTAGAGTTAACATACGGGGCTCATCAATGCATCCTAAACCTTGAATACCTTCAATTAGTATTTCATGAGCCATAACCGATGTTCGGTTTAATTATGCGATCTCTTTAAATACTGCGTGTAAAGTTTCATTTGATGGGAACTAAATCAATTTGCGATCGAGTCTCTTAAATCCAGGTCCAACTTAACGATTCGCGTTTGTTTCTGTGTGTAGGGATACTCTTCAATGCAAATGTTGGCCAAAACATTCATTTTCGTCTCTTTGGCACCGGCTCTGTGTAAATATTATTACTGACACTCCGTTCTGTGTCTTGTATATTATTAAGAGTTAGGCAAAGCATCTGTTTCATGGAATAGGTATCTAATGCAATAGGTCAGAGGGAAATCAGAGTGGGGCAGTAGACAATAAACGCGTTTATTGCTACTTTATGCGAGAATTATTTACCAATTTGTTGCACGCATCGAGCCTCCAGTATAAATTACCAACATCATAAATAATGTTTTCGTTGATAAAATGCTAATAAATAAATTGAAGAGTGTCTCACAAAAGAGTTTAATGAAGCCGCCATAACCTTCATGTCGTTTAATGAAACACGTTATTGGACACCTTGTTACTCAATTTATAGCCCACACACGAGTATTGCACTTTATTTTTTACTTCAAACCAGATGTTGTTGAATTTGAAGTTAACATGTTGACTTTGGATTATGGGTGCAGGGATATAATTTCGGTTTTTACTTATTAAATGAATTTTTAGATCAAATGAATAATTGATTTTAAGAATATTTCTTAATACCTAACTGTTACCTTTCTTTGATAGCCATAGCTATGCTGCTTCTGCTGTGTTGCTAGTACTTCTGATAGTAATCGTAACATATTACGATTACTATCAGAAGTACTGATTTCTATTTGATATTCTACCCAGCGCAACAATACTTTTTATATCAAACTAAACCCGTAATAAAATTTAACTGTAACGATATCGAAGGCTGTTTATGAAATCATCCTCCCTGCACTCTCGCTTACGTAACGATAATACATTTCTTGTAAAATATTCGAGAGACAAAACAATACAACTTTTCGATGGGGAGGTTGAAATAAAAGAACGGCGGCAGTTACTGGAGTAGATCAGCAGAGGGCGCGCACGTGACCTGATTGTCAACCAACACACAGATGTTTATGCTACTTTGTGGTTAGGATGCTGTACTGCTCGCGGGAGAAGAGACATTCTTAACATAGAGAGAAATTGGAAGACTTTTAAGTTGGATAGAAGATTCTTTTGGTTTACTAAAGTTAAACTCAAAGATACAAAAAAGTAATCTTACGGCGAAGTATTCTGTTTGGTTGTGTCATCTTTGATTAGGATAATAACAATCACTATGATGTATCCACAGAACCGATAAAACTATTATCTATTTCGTGGATGTGTCCGACAATAATTAACAAAAGAATAGACATTCTCTTGTGCACCAAGACTCATCTTATAATATATGGTCCTGTTTGCAGATTACAGATAATATGTAAGATGAGTTTTTTGGATTTGGATCATGCATTGTATTGCATTAATAGAATTTGGGGGAGTAATCCTATGCACTTAAAATGGTCACCCTACTGTTTCGTACCGTAATGACGCGTCTCAAAGACGGATGGAGATATAAAACGTCCTAAAATAGGGATTTTGAAATCTGGATAAAGAACTTTCATGATAAATATGAAGGGACCACAGTTATAGCTTCCAGGTATACCCGAGCTATATCTAATAATTTATACTTTGATCTCAATGAAGTAAATTAAGGTCTCAAAGTTGAGCGTCGACCGACAGATATACAGGTTTTAGATAAGCCTGTTTCATGTTACCTGAACTCGGTCGTTACAGGAAGTTAGCATTTAGCATTCATTATATACCTTTATCTTCTTTATTCATAAAACTTACACAACATTGTAAAATCAAAGCTACAAAATTATTCTTATACAATTACATACATATCTTATTGCCTAAATAACAGCTAGGTATTATGTGTGACTAAAAATATACATAAGGTCATACAGAACGTATTATTATACAGAGAATCATGTAAAATTAGCGACGTGCCCGAGCTAGGTTTATTAAACCTGTGTTTCAGGCGCTCACTTTACATCACAATATATCAATAAGTCCGTTAGTTTAGATCTAATAGTTTGTTGAGCTTGTTATATAAGAAAGGGCCTAAAAATACATAAAATCTATAGGCATAAGCGTGTCTCCTCTGTGGTTTTGTGCAAACCATATCTTTTCTCCTCCTGGTTGAAGGTACTGGGTCAAAAGGAAGCTCAGAGTGCTGATGAAATACGGTATGCAAGATAAATAGTTGACGTACGGTTAGAACCTTGCATTCCACATAAAGCTGTTTTATACCATCTGTGGATTGAACTTTTTAGCCTAAAAAAGCAGTCAACTCACTGTCGTCGTCGATTAAGGTTTTAATGTTCTTTGTATCAAGAAATACAATGTCAAATTAATTCAAAATCTTCTCATATTGCCTTCGATTTACTAAACGTTTGCCAAGCTTATTTCTTTTTACAGGCACCTGCATGTTAACAAAACTGCTGGATCCAATCTCTTGGCCCAATATCCGGCATTGCTAACTTTAAAGCCGCGATCGTATCTTAATCCGGCTATAAGCGACGTCTTTATCTGAGAGTACTGACACCCTCACATTTACGGTATCATCTTTACACTGACAGCACCTTTAGGACGTAGTAGTAGAGGCGGTTTTCGTAGATCAAGTGTTAGCACTGCCTTGCTTTCGTCCGTACATGAGGGGCTTCTGATCAGCAGGGCTGGCACGTCCGCGCGTCATCTGCGACGATCTCCTTTGTTTTAGAGGTAATATTGGAAGACTTTCCGGTAATCTTGCTGGTGGTCCCCGGAATATGGATAACTTGGATATTTGTTAGAAAGCGGTGACCCTATTAGGGTTGATTCTTCATACAAATGTTTGTTAGTAAGATGAGCGATTTGCGGCATGTCTTGTCTATGTCTTGTTAATGATTCAAGTAGCCATTGTTTAACACATTACAAACTGCACTAACTAACTAATACTAACAGAAAGAATCATTAAATACAAAAAACAAGTGGTTTTTTTTATAATAACAATGTGTGCTAATGAGCTAAGTGGTTAAAGATGGTAAAGGTAAAACTAATTTAGAAACAACTCCCACAAGCTTCATTATTACGAAACGATAAAGCGTAAAAGTAATGGATTAGAAGTTAATGTTAAAAGCCTTCAATTGTCAACAACATATTCTGCTGCGACATTTCATGGCTCAGTGATTCCTCCCTGTGCTGCAGGTACCTTCGGTTTTTTAAGGTATGAAATCATCACCCTTTATGGCAATGATTTCACAATTGCCTAAGTAGCAGAATTTCCACATTGAAAATACTTAGTAGTCGACTATTATTTCTGCATGGCATGTAGAATTTTGAAAAGTGAAGTTTGAAGTGCGCCATGTCGCTTCTGTTATATCATATCTTACTGTCTTATCGTTTGTATTGTCTGTGGATTTGCTGTATTATATCATATTATATTTAAATTGTATTCGTTTCAAATTGCGGTTATTTCAAGTTATTACCGGTATAGATATCAATTTTATTTTTATTAGTAGGTAGGTATTAAGTAGATTTCAGAGTGAGTAACGGGATTGAAAACTTCTAAAAATGTTTCTGAATCTTGTATAAATTGGTTATACGTAGCGTAAACTAAGAGTTATTGTTAGTCGATCTAAGTAAAACACTATCATTCAGCTGAATACAGTTAGACTGGAAGCCATATATGTAGTGCAGAAAAGGCTATTCTATAAATTTATAAATTTAGAAGTTTCTTCTTACGGACCTGACAACGTGAACCGAAGCACCAGACCCAGGGCCAAAAGAGACAAAACAAGCGACAATCGTGAACCCACTTATCTAAATCTCGGCTATCAAACCGTGCGTCTCGGTAAACACTAGAGATGTCCCGATGACCTCTCTCTCTTCTAGTCCCCGTCTATCTGCGGAGATCGACACGCAAGAGGCGAAGCGGGACAGATGGACTGATAAGATGGATTGTTTCACGTGCTGTTTCTTGTGGCAGGAAGGCGAATTTGATTTGAACGTCATTGTGAGGGTCAGGTAGGCCACAAACCAAACTATTTTCAGTAATAGCTTTTACGTACAGACGACAGCACGTCAAGCAATCCGTCAGATTTCTTTATTAGATTTTCAGCTTTATCTCTGAAGTATTAAGGGTCAAGGTTGATTAGGAATATTTGATAGTTTTGGGTAACTTGACCTGCTATCATCCATACATTAAGTTGGAGTTTCCTAATAATACTTTGCAAGGAACCGAAAACTCCCTAAAGAAGTTGAAATTCAGATACCGAGTTAAATGTAAAATATTGTAGATAAGTTTTTCTGGAGTAGGTAGGGGTTGTTCTACCAAATGAATTATGGTAGCAATCTTATCATAAGAAAGGGGTGCCGATATCAAACAAACTATTAAAAAGTGAAAGTATAACATCAAAGCTTTATCATTATATCTGTTAAACTCGGAAACCAAACCGGAAACCCAACCAGTTTATGCACTATAAAAATGATAAGCCAACTAAAGTTTTTCTTTTTTAAACCATACTAATATTATAAATGCGAAAGTAACTCTGTCTGTCTGTCTGTCTGTCTGTCTGTCTGTTACGCTTTCCCGTTTAAACTTCTCAACCGATTTTGATGAAATTTGGCACAGACAATCTTTAGACCCCGAGAAAGAACATAGGCTACCTTTTATCCCGGAAAAATTTGATGTTCCCGAGGGAAATCTAAAAGCGCGATATAACCGAACTCCACGCGGGCGAAGCCGCGGGCGGAAAGCTAGTAATTTATAAACCAGTGCTTGACCGCCCGCGATCCCGCCTGATGGTAAGCAGTGATGCAATCGTTGGCGGTAAAGCGCGCTAGTTTATTTAGAGCCTATTCACTCTAGCCTTGAAGACACTCAAATTGTAGTCCGACGAAAAACCCCCCGCTGGCAAATTGTTCCAGTTCCTCGATGTACGCGGTACAAAAGACGAGGCGAAACGCTTCGTCCGAATCGTTGTGGTGTCAAACAACGTAAGCGTGGAAACACGCCGTACTACGGGTTTTCTGATGATGGAACGGAGATGGGAGAATTAAATCATACAATTCCCTCGCACACTCTCCAAAATGGATCCATAGATCATTCGTATTTCTTAATATAGCTACGAGCTGCTGACTCAACGCCGTCAATCTCTAATATTTAACATGAAGTAATTATAAAGTTTCCTCTAAAGGTTGTCGTCAATAATGTTGTTATTATTATTATTTTATATATAAATCTGTACTTTAACTAGTGATAAGTTTTGAAATAGTGATTACAGCTAATCGCTTAAACAGTTCAAACAGTCGTTCATCTCAATGATTTGTAATGTGACAAACTCGACTCGACTAAACGTATATTTTCTTATTTTCTAATAAATAACATAACATTTAAGTTATTGATCTCGTAACTTATTCCCAGCGACGTGAGCGGGCGCAACAAATATACCTAATAAAGTATCAACATAATGAAAGATGGCCACTTCATTACCACCGCGTGTCGTTACAAGCTAAAACAGCGAATTAATTAATTTCCGAGGCGATTTTATTGTCACTTAAATAACTTGTTTTTAATTTGTGCTCGTATAAAGTTACGCCTACGGCGGGCATATATCACAAACATAATTACAGGCAAGTTGCCTTTAAATTGTTATTTTTTACAAATAAGCCTTTAATATTAGGTATACCTTACAAGATGAGGAGGTGTTCAATATATTTGACACTAGTATACATTAACACCGCTGTTGCTTATGTTATTTTTTTGCATTAATATCATAAATTAAGTCTGCAACCAGAATTAGTCAGAATGTAATGTAGAACCCAATACTGGGTTGTGGAGGTCAGATAAGCAGTTGATCCTTGTAAAATACTGTTATTTAGCTGAATGCGGTTAGACTGGGAGCCAACTCCAACATGTTGGTAGGTAGGCTTTTTTTTTGGTAAGCAATGTTGCATTCGTAATGCTAACGCGCACTAGTTTATTTAGAGTCTATTCAGTCTAAAGGTAAATAAATTGTAGTTAGAGACACTTAAAAGCACTTAATTGACCGCTTCACGAAAATTGTTCCGGTCCTTCGGTGTACGTAGTAAAAAAGACGAGGTGAAATGCTTCGTGTGGTCGTAGCGGTGTCAACAAATAGGGGGGACTCTGGGCCCGCCACAATAACGGCGATAAGTCCCCTGTTTGAGTGGCTAAAGAGGCGCCACCACCTTCCGCCAAACGCAGTTCCTCGCCAGACACTGCTGTTTCGGGAGGTCCTGTTCCGGATAAGGCGAAAGGAAACGCCAGGGTGTCCCCACTGTGGGGATCGGCCCGAGGACACGGTGGAGCATACAGTGGACGTCTACCTGACTTGGTCGGAGCAACGCCTTGTTTAGTGCTACCAGGGCTACGGGTTGTTTGAAAGAGATACTGTGGGCCTGGCGCACAGACAAGTGGAGGAACACGGATGGAGTTTAGTTAGTCAAAATCTGACACGCCCTTCCGCTCCCTCCAGAGCGGATAAAAGGGTGGATACCCCCCTACTACAGGTCGTCCGATGATGAAACGGTGATGGCAGAATTAAGACATGTAATTCCCGCGTACATTCTCCAAAATGCATTCTATACAAAATGTAAAAGCTGGTTACTCTGTCTGTGCTCCAAGCTTTGGAGAAGTTTTTAAAGTAGAATAGAATAGAATACTCATTATTATGTACACCATATACATTACATGATATAAATATGGAGATTTTACAAATTGTTACACATTGGGCGGTTTTATTGCTAAGAGCGATCTTTTACAGAATCTTTCTTTTTTTACCAAGTCTCGGTCACCAATTAGCTGCTTCGCACTCCTTCTGTACTCAGCCTTTCTCTCCAACGCGCATTATGAACATAACAATTGCCTCACTAAAACATTTATTTAACGTTTATAACAAGTGGATACCGGACTGCTCCAACAGTCGATACTTTCTCCTCGTGTCTATGGTCGATACAGTATAAAATAATTATTATGACCCAAACATTTAAACATATCATATCTAAACCAATAGGTATAAAACCATTTTGTTAATTCATCTGTGGGAAGCGCGTACTTTTCTTAGTTCGTTTTGGGTACCAGTGTATAGGTATAATTTTAGAGGAAAAAAATAAAAAGGTTTTCTAATCTATAGCATGTAGAACTTAAGAGAATGGTTCACGCAATACTTTGAGATAGGGTGTAGTGTGTAACAGTGCATACGTTTCATAAATTCCATATAAGGATTATAACAGTATTTTCACGTTAAACTAAACACTAATTCAATTATTCTATCTAAGACACATTCGCCATTCTATGTTCTATATTATTCGTTTGGTTTCCGCACTCAGTCCCTCCAGCGGACCATTGTGCGTGCACATTCGCCATTTTCACGAGATCTTTTACGTAAAAGGCTTCGTAGTCAAATTTATTTTTCTTGACATATTAAAATACCTACAGTCTGCAGTAAGGTTCCAAGTCCATATGAGTTAACTGTTAAGTATAATAACTTAGATATTTTAAATAACTTGAAGCGAGAAATAACACAAAATTGTAAATTCAAAACATTAAAACGCGCGCTTACAATGCATTTTATGTGATTATTCAAAAATAATAACAATAAACAGTACATTACAATGCACATAATCGTGTTTAAAGCCACAGCCGTAAATTAAGTAGATACTTTACAACTACATTTGAAACGTAACTTAAAATATTTTTGTAATTTGTTTGTGATTTCTTTCATAAATAAATGATGCCTTGAGTGTATTATTGTAATACTTAATATAATGTTTATTTTCTTAATAAACGAAATGAGTATTATTTGAGAAGACAGTTTATTATAGTCATAATAACATATTTACATAATAAGACACACGCACGGGTCGATGGTACCAACAATAGGGATGTTTCCTGGGTAAAAAAAATGATTCTATTTAGTTCGTCATTCAGATTATACAAAAATATCTGATACTGTATTTTGTTTTATCAAATCGATAAAAATTGACAAATATAAAAGGCATCAAAGATCATGGCTGGTGACGTCACTGGCCGCTAAAAAGTATAGCGTGCAAGTGCAATGACGTCACACGAGTTTTCAACGCGCTGTGTCGTCTTCATTTTTTGTTTATATGAAAAAAGAAAAAATACGTGTCTAATACTTTTTGGAAATCTAACTGACGGACTAATTAGTTTTTTTTAGTCAAATACCCTACTCAACACAAACTTTAGAATATTGTTAGCAAACATTCACAATTGTTGTTAAGTAGATAAGAAAACGAAAACAAAAACATGTGTGTAATTCACACGTGCTAGGAAAGAAACCATAAAATATATTGGTTTCAGGAAAATGAAACCTCAACATTTTTCTGTCGCTTTTTCGTTTCATCGACTTTCAAATCATTACGATGCTAAAGAAGTTATCACTTACCACACTATCACTATCACAAATACAATATTTATCATATTAATTCTTTTCATTGTAGTTTATACTACGCAATGTAGGATACGTGGTTTCTACAGTGATAACCTAATGGCCACACAATTACTGTACTGTATGTGGTATTTAACCGAATCGAAAAAAGCTCAATAGACGAGTATACGAGTTGTTACCTCCTCCGTTTGTTCGCATGTCTGTGTCGGCTCCGTCTTATGGCGGACATATTGAAACCCACAGACGTGACTTGCTCCTTGTTCCACACTTCGAACGCACCCTGTTCGGAATCCAGTGTGGTAGTCTTGATAGTCGCGTTTTTTGAACGGAAAATTTCTTTAGCATCTTAGTAATTTGAATGTTGATGGTATGAAAAAGCGACAGCAAAAAAGACAGTTACATGAATTTGTAAGATTTACCATGCAAGGAAATGAGATAGATAGCATTATTTACACATTTTACATTCGTTTCATTTCATTTTACATTTCATTTCGTCTCTAATCTTGATATCAAAAATATTAAATAACGAGAGAATTTGTAGGTTTCCCATAGAAGATACATTACATTGCTCAAAACCAAAGATGTATTAGAGTTACGAGTGATTGTCCCGAATCAGAGATATATAGTTGACCTAAAAATTGCTTTGTCACTAACTGCCACAAAGACAAGTTCTTTACCTAGTGTTTTTTTTTTGTTGTTTGTATTTTTTTTTTTTGTAGGAGGTAAACTTTATTTCTATATGTAGAGAAAAAGTGGTAAGTTTCAAAATATATTAAAAACAGCAGCATTATTTACTTTCATCAACTGACGTAGCAGTTCAATTATTTATATTAAAGAACGTTACACTAAGCTGTACAATCATTTCCACCTGACTGATTTACAACTCTTTAGAAGTATGTTTCGGAAATAACTCATATTCACGAATTTTCTCATTTCTAATAAAAAAAAGTGTCAAGTATCAAAATCTTTCAGATGCGTATACCGTTCAGAGCACGTTCCGAATTTCAAACTTCGAATTCAGAACTCGTGTTACCGTTGCCATGACAACCAGATGACTCCACCGATAGCGATCTCTTTTAAATATTACATGCACTCTTATTTTCAGAAACATAAGATTTAAGATCGTGTGTCCCAAGTGCATGTTAGTGTGGTAAATATAATTAATTGAAGTTTTAGTAATTAGTGTTTGATAAGTAAGTTGCTATGATCGGTCTCAGCGGAAGGTCTCCAGTTACAGAACTGATATTATTATTAACTTGCTCAATTTTGTTCGAGACGAGACGTGATCATGATTTTCATTAATTCATTTTATATATTTTACTTTACATCAGCTATGAGAAACCTGAACGTTTAATTCGTGACCGGAGCGATATTTAACCGGACGACACCGACGGTAAAGGGTAATGGACTAATGGCTAGCTAATGACTATCATTACTGATATTACGACTGGTCGCTGTTATTAGTATGCTATCGTTTCCGAGTCCCGTAACGTCCAACTTGTCTAGATCAGGCTACACACAACCTAGTCTCTATTACTGATGCATATGCGGGTGTAAAAATTGTAATGTATGTATGTTGTTGTATGTTGTTTGTGTTGTAATGTATTGTTGCTTCATATACAATCTCAGGAAATATGACCATGTGTCGAGCTACAGGTCTGAATTGAAATGGATGCCCATTGGTCAGAGAAGAAATTTGCGCGCCTTGACCACGCTTTTCTCCCTTCTTAAATCACCCACTCCTCCTTATTAACTTGTGACTCACTTCCAATATTTATGTTCTTCACACTCTAAGAATCTGCGTTCTTCTAACAATCCCCTCTTACTCTGTCCTTCACATACGTCTGACTTTGTTCATTCTTCATTTCACATTAAATCCATTCTTCTATGGAATGCGCTTCCTCTTGAGATCAGGATGGCCGCCAGTCGGTTTGCATTTAAGCGGAAATTGCAGAGTTATTTTCGCAACAACTAGCGTAGAGTTATTGCTACACCCCTCTCCCAAATTTTAGTTTTTTTTTATGTTTATATTATAAGTATATATTTTGATAATAGTATGTATGTATATTTAGCTTATTTAAGTATTTTTTTAATAATTATAGGGGCTTTTTTTTTCCTTTAAATATTCTTTCAAGCTAAAGCACCTACCATCTTATCTCTTCACCTCCTGGGGTTGACTGGTAAAGAATGCCTAAGGCATTAAGTCCGCCTCTGTACATGTCATGTGTGCAAAAGAATAAATAAATAAATAATCTGTTTGTTCATTTTCTAACCCCGAATGAGTACACTTTATATGTATACGTATATGTATATAAAGCCGATCTAAGGGAAAAATTCCCTAAGGACAAACTGCACTTTGACTATACTTTGTGAAGCACGCGATTCCTAAAAATATGAAATCTATTGTAATGCGTATACTATTCCTATTATATGTGAAACGCTTAGTTTAACAAAAGAAAGTCAAAATGCATACCTGGCTCTAAGATTCCTAGAGCTCTGATCTCGTCCAACATGAAACATCAGGGTTAGGTTAGGGCACTGCTAGAGTCCGTGCGCAGTTTCTGGCCTGCCATCGGACGCGTCCCCAGGTGGCGGATAGGGGAACGGCCTCCAGATATGGGGGTTACCGGTTTACCGGCGCGGACCAAAACCAGAAGTGGGGACCGCTTCGGCGGTTACACGTGCGGCGGTGCGGCCACCACTCCAGGTGGCTGATGTGACCCGAACTCTGGGTCACCGTCGGGCAACCCGGTCTCCTCACTGAGAGGAGCTGGGGGGCCCGTTTGCTTTCGGGCATACGAGTGGGGCTAAGAGGAAGGACACCTCGCTAAAAAACTCTTGGCTGCTGCGCCTTCTCGCACTAGAAGACGTACCCAGTCCGGCCCCTCCTTATGGGGGACCATTGTGGGCCCGCCTTTTGGTGGGAATCGCCGGCGGGGGATTGGTTGTTCAGGCTGTGCCGATTTCCCATGACCCCGCCACTCAGGCAATGTCGTTGTGCCGCTGTGGGTTTAGTGGGTATTTCCGGCTTCGGCTGGGCGAGTCCCACACACGCCCTTCGGGGTATGGTGCCTAAATGCATTACCAAAGCGACAAAAAAAAAAAAATAAAAGGGCACTGCTAGAGGCCTCACCACCATCGAGGCTATCCGGCCGGTACTGGCGGACTGGCTCGGGAGAAGGCACGGCTCCCTGGCGTTTTGGGTGACACAGGTACTTTCGGGGCGTGTTTGTTTCGCAAAGTACCTGTGTCGAATAAACAGGGAGCCGGATGCCCGGTGTCACCACTGCGTCGACTGCCGGGAGGATACGGCGCAGCATACGCTGGCAGAGTGTGCCGCTTGGGAGGAGCTGCGCCGTGCCCTCATCTCTGAGGTAGGCAGTAACTTATCGCTGGCGGCCGTAACCAAGTCAATGTTCGGCAGCGAAGAGTCTTGGGATGCGGTGGTTTCCTTCTGCGAAACAGTTGTCTAGCAGAAGGAGGCTGCGGAAAGGGAGAGGGAGATCTCGTCCTCTCACCCGCAGCAGGCGTACCGGGCGTCAGCGGAGGGCGGAACACGCCCTCTTCTAGCCCTCCTAAATGGGTCCAAGGGCGATGGACTCGGGGACATCTGTCGCCCCCCAAACATCAGGACCCGAGGTAGCGGCGCGAAGTGTTCCACGCGCGCCATTCTTAGACATTACGGGCGGAGTCGTAGACCTCACTCCCCCCCTGACCCGAGGCCAGAACCAATCGGGGGTTGCGGAAGCAGTATTAGTTCTCCCAACCCCCGGTGTAGGTGTGAGATGGAACACCCGGGTGGTTTTTAGTCAGTAAGGGTCTGACAGACCCTGTCGCCTGCTCCAGGGTGGCGGACATCCATGAGGATGTTCTAACCGGAAAAAAAATAGGTCACTTCTAGAAATACCTTTGGGCTCTCTGTTTCGACAAGCCACTCCGAATATCCAGGTAGATGATGCCAGGCCGCTTATAAACATTTCAGTAATCGTGTGTTACTGATATATTAAACTGTTAAGAATCCATACTAATATTATAAATGCGAAAGTATCTCTGTCTGTCTGTCTGTCCGGCTTTCACGCCAAAACTACTGAACCGATTGTAATGAAACTTGGTACACAGATAGTCTAGAGCCTGAAAAAGGAAATAGGCTATACAACATTCTGCTATGACCAATAGGAGCAGAGCAGTAACAAAAAATGTTGCGAAAACGGCAGCTAACGCGGACGTACATATTACTCCCATTATTTTAACAGGCGCTTATTTTATATCAACCACGGAATAGAGAAGTTTTTATCTGTTCTGTGATATCAACAGAGTTCTTTTTATTTTACGGGAACCACAGCGCGCTGTAAACTGAAGTCCACGCGGACGGAGTCGCGGGCAACAGCTAGTAGAACATAATAATGATGTGGGTAATCTATACCAATATATAAAGCTGAAGAGTTTGTTTGTTTGTATGTTTGAACGCGCTAATCTCGGGAACTACTGGTCCGATTTTAAAAATTCTTTTGCGTTGGATAGCCCGTTAATCCAGGAAGGCTTTAGGCTACATAACACCACGATGCGCCCAATAGGAGCGGAGCATAATAACTAACTACACGCGAAGGAAGTCGCGCGCGGTCGTTAGTAAGTAATAACTAATGAAACTCAAAGTTATGAAGGGAATGGGCACACCACAATAGCGGCGATAAGCCCCCTCTTTGAGGAGTGGCTAGAGAGGCGCCACGGCGACCTCACATTCCGCCTGACGCAGGTTCTCACCGGACACGGTTGTTTCGGGAGGATCCTGTACGGATAAGGCGGGAGGAAATGCCAGGGTGTCACCATTGGGTGTCAGTCAGTAAAAGTCTGACACGCCCTTCCGCTCCGCCCAGAGCGGGAGAAGTCATTTGATGATTTCCCATCCCAACAAAAAAAAAAAAAGTTTTGAAAGGAACAGCAACACGTTGCGAAGAGATGCTGTGTTGTCATGATTCTAAATGCCAACTTCATATTACAACCAACAGCAACTGCAAATAAATATAAATGTCTGTAGAAACAGGGTCAAATTGAATTAGTTAGCGAAACTCGACAAACTGATGACTTCGATTCCTTATTAACATTAAAATTAACAGGTGTGAGTGACCACTTAGTGCAATCGAAGTATTAGTAATTATTATTATGATTACACATACATTGATAGTCATCGCATAAGCGGAGTTTCGTTTACCTACAAACAATTAAATTTCTTCAGTATAGTGCGCAGCTCTCGCTATTGAAGTGTGCTCCTGCCGCCAGTCGCCTCAGGGACAAGTCTACTACTGATAAGATACTTAACTTTTTATAAGTCATTACTGTCTAGATAAGGGCTGACCGTTCGATGCACGGTGAGCTCACAACGCTCCGGACACGGGTACCTCGCAGAACTCATTCTAACTTATATGTAGTTACAGCGCACGAAACACGAACTCAAGTTTATGTCACACTTTTTACCCGACTACGGCAAAGCAAAAGGAGGGTTATGATTTTGACAGGCTAAGTATGTATGTATGTATGTATGTATTCTTAAGTATAATTAAGTATGCAATATTCACTATGTAGAGATAAATTTTCATGTTTGGAAAGGCGTAGTCACACGTTACATATACCTACCTACCGTAGCACTTTGATAACGTGTGACTGCGGTTTTCCAAACATGAAAATTTATCTCTACATAGTGAATATTGCATACTTCAGAATAGTATTGTAAGACATTATTGTCAATTTACAACGAAGGCATCTTGGTAGAGTCTACTGTGTCCATTTACTTGCAACTATATTAGCAACTTTGTTCAGTTCAGTATTCTGAAAATCTTGTTTTATACTTTTTTAGCGTCGTTTTTTGTCGTAGTTGGGTTTTAGTTTTTTTACTTTTTATTATGACAATTTAATAATGTCTCGGGAATTCATCTCATTAGAGACTTCGTATGTTTGAAATGAAAACTTCGAAATAATCGGTCAAATCTATAAAGATTCAATTTGAAATCGTTTACCTTATGATTTACATTAATTAACTTTGTAGCAACATTATCTTATGCCAATTAATTGATGTTATTTAATAAATTATTTTTGGATAATAATATAAATTCCTATTGACGTCTGTGTAATGGCCACCCTAATGAGCGTTAACGAATTAAAACCAAGACTAGTTATCAATCTTAAGTAGAATCATAAATTCTATAGTGAGATAGTCAGCTTCAAGCCAATACATACCTTAATGAGTAGGAGATAGAGATAACAATTTTTAGTAACGTTATCATTACACTTAAAAGCTACACAAACTTAACTTTTCAGCAGGAGAACATCAATTCTCTGACATTTCTTGGCTTTTTAAGCGCAATAATAAGTTTGTATTAAGTTCCCTATTTTTGTCCAAGTAATTTATTCTTTACTGTTTTAAAATAAGATAGTATAAGCATTTAGAAATAGAAAATTACTTTGTATTAATAGAATGTAATGGCGTTTTGATTAGATGGATGTTCCACACATTAGCGCCAGTGCACAGGTGAGAGTGTGGGGCAGTGGTACCTACATGGTGGTGATGTGGTGGCCGGTAGAGGCCCCTGTTATATTACAGCGACAAGTATTCCCATGTTAGTGGTATCGTGTCGTGTAATGGAATGAGTTAGAGCAGCACGATGAGTTCATTATCAGTGATTTATGTCTGTAATGATAATGTGAGCCACTAATTATTTCAAGTTCTTGAGAAGATTTAGGAGGCTTGACGTGAAGAGCTTCGTCATTTTTAGGCGCCGTTAATTTATTAAGATTTGTGGAGTGTAATTGAATGCTTGTCGTTCTTCAAACCTACATACATCATTACGTATTTTTTTAAGAGTCTACTGAATAAGCTAAAATCTGTTCTTTAGAACTTCTAAGAAAGAAGAAAACATAACTCGTGACGTAAAAATATACCAATACGCGTGCTACCAATAATAAAGCGTCTTTATTTCCTACAAACAAAATGAACTATAACCCACGATCGCGGATCGTCTGCTCCTCTACCAGCACCTTGTTGTTAGAGGCACCTACCACAATTTCACTACATTATCAGGTGTTACTGCAATGATTGCGATAACTTCTGATCTGCAACCAACGCTCATCACCAGACTACGAGCGGATATCTAACTAGAAACAGTACATTCGAAGGTGTAGGTTCCTAAATCAGACCTTCAATTGTGAATACTGAAGTCCAAAATCAAGTGTTGTTTTTCCTAAGAGAAACTGATTTTAGCAAGTGATAAGGCCCATATTATGATGCTTGCACAAAAAGTGGTGTTGAAGACGTGAGGTGAGGCTCGTGACAGTGGTACGTGCAAGTATCTGAGCAGTCATCACTACTACTGGCGGATAGTGGCGTACCTATAGGTAGCTGTGTGTGTGTGTGTGTGTGTGCTAGCCTGCTCTTCTAAGAGAGTGGAGAATGCTACGATGTGTCTATACTGTGGCTATGTCCCGTTTCATGAATGTTATCTAACGAGACAAGCGCTGAAATACGATCACTTTTATTTCAATTTGGCACACGGTAGATGCAGTGGCTGAGCGATCGACTGCTGCGCTGCCTGTCGCAGGTTGGATTCCGCACGGAACAAATGTTTGTATGGCCTATAGGTAGTTGCGCAGGGTCTGGCTCTTTATGTCATCATCATCTCAATCATCGTTAATCCCAGTTGCATCAGAAGCTTTTTCAGCTTTGGAGTCTGGGGTCCGCTTTACCAGTCCAACTGCTGATATGGCTAAACTTTGCTGTTTGTGTATGTGAGTATAAATGTCTGTAAACATACCCACGATACAGGAGCATTATCTCGTGTGAGGCAAACGGTTTTTTTTTTGTAAAAGGAGGAAAATATCATTAGCAATGAGTTTCATTTTGGCAGTTTCACGACTTTCATCGCATTATTTACATTGTTAAGCAGACACATGTTCCGAAGACATGGATCATTGGATTAGCAATATCCTCAATATAAATAAAATAGGTAGAATACTTACATGAGGAAAATTAAACAGCTGCCTATTTACTAAAAACACTTTATTTAGAAACTATAATTGAAGTAATTAACGTGACTTAATAAGGATCTGAATTATTAAAAATAATAAACAGGAAATAGTTAGGAGAGCATCACATCACTGTTATTAAAAACTGATTGTAAAGCCGCGGGAAACGGACTCATTAACACAGGATGTCCGACGTCACAGTGTACAACATCGTGACAATACACACCTCATACACACATAAATCAACGCGCGTATATTAATTTAATACTGTACAATGTTTATTAGGGACGGAAACATGATCATTTGTAATTAATACCAGTTATTAACTCTAGCACGCAGGACAAACGCTGTCATATCTATAAGCCTGGCAAACCTCTTTACAATTCAATGGTGCCTATAATAATAGGTTCATGTGACATAAATAGTTTGTGTTTGAGTTTTCAGAGGTTTTTATTCTAATTCAGAATAAAGGCTAAGTTTGACTTTCATACGATAGAGAAATAATATTACTGTATCTGCCTTAACTTAAAATGGTCGTGATGTAGTGAGCAAATCCGTCACTTAAGACACTTAGGTGCGTATTCCAGAACGAAACTCAAGCATTGATCTCTGCTTAAGCATTACTTAAAACTAGTTTCAACCAATCAAATAGCTTGAAACGAGACTTAAGTAGAGCTTGAGTTTTGAGTGACGTTCTGTAATACGGACCTTAGCTCTCAACTTAAAATAACGAAGAATACGAAGTTAGAACAGTAAAAGACTGAAAGATAATATGAAATTCAAATAAAATCATGTTTTAAAGTGTCTTACTGGCTTTCTTATCAACGTTTTTTTTCTATATAAATAGTTTTAAGAAACCACGCGCCTCCAACGCTCCAACACCACGCCCACAGCATACACCACACAACTCATACGGACTCTAAAAACCATTAAAGGCCCAAACAAACCCACGATAAGATCAGCAGGTGCCGCCATATAATTATAATACCGTAGTATTGTGAGTACGTACCTGTGATATGATCTGCAGGAGGACCTCACCAGTTCTCACGGTGATACGTTAATGCGGAGCATAAGTCATTAGGTACGTCTTTACAGGTAATGATGGCAAGCATTGTCGTGATAGGAGATGGGAAGCAGCTAGTTGTACAAGAAAATTGTACAGTTGCTCTTATCATAGCTATTAAACCAGCTTGCCCACAATGCGTGTTCGTGAAGCAAACAGTCATCAGACAGGCAGATATACAAATATCCCTACAGGCTAGACCAAATGCGTTAGTATAGAACATTGAGATAGTCATAAGTACAATTTTTATCATTACAAAATATAGAAATTATATAGATAGGCAGCTGTTCTAGTAAACTCACCCAAAGTGCCTCAAAATATATCCATGTTAATTGTTATCAGCAATGGCTATTACAGTATCAATGAATATATAAATGACATATGATATTGTAAAAGACATGTTTTTTGAATCATCATTCTCCTGCCCTTATCCCAATAATAATTAATAATATTGACATTTTCTTGACAACGGGATTATATTTGTTCCTATTTCTACTTCCTTTTGTTAGTTTTTTTTTGTAACTGAGAATGATTTCTTTGATTTTATGTAATTAAAAATTAATTAATTATTCCTTGTCCTCAATTAAATAAAGTTAATTTTATGTATGTATTTTGTTCTGCATGTCATGATTTTATGTAATTTATAATGAAATGAGAATGAGTGCGAAGCGCGCTCGTGAACGGCATCTCACGCAGCAAGTTGGTTCGCGCGCAGCCCCGCCACCAGCCGCCACTGACGCCTACGTCCCACATACCCGTCCAGCACGACTAGTTCCACCCCTCGCAATATATCCACGTTGTGTATCTTCCCTCTAATTACCTTAAATATATAAGTCACGACTGTGCCTTGCCTCCTGACCCTCCGTTCACTATACCCGACCATACCCAAGATATCCTGATTCCCTCATATACATATTTGTACCGAATAAATTTATTTTGTACACGCTTACAATTAAGAATTTAAAAAAATGCATTCAGAGTTTCACACATTTTAATAAAACTTTTCTATTTTGATGTATCATTTACATAATATGTAATGGATGGTGGTGGTACGTCTTGTCACATACCACCACAAAGCAATAACTTGACGTTTGACATATGTAGTAACATTGTCGTCAATTAGTAATCGCGGTACATAATAAGTATCAACAATATGATATGAGCCAAGATGTGTGTTGAGTTGAGCTTAGTGGAGTGTTAAGACGTCACACACACACGCACTGACTGCGCGCTAACACAGTTCATAGCTATGTAGTTCTTAACATGCCACTGGAGTTTTGAGCATTTACTGTGAGTACGAGAAAATATACTGTGTGTTTGTTGCCTCATGCCATTCATTATCTCTATTGCCTTCAATATTACATTGGTTCTTAGATTTTCCTTTCATACACTACATCACGAGCCCGGGCGTGTGTCCGAACACCTTACTATTGGATGTGGGGGACGTGCGCGCAGGCACGCGGCGTGCGTGCTCACACTGCACCACTCAATACGGAATGTATGCCAAGCAGGGACGTTCTCTGTTGTAATATGAACTATATCGAAGTGTCAGTCTGTTTTTGTAATTTCTGTGTAACAATAAACCCATATTTAAAACCGATAAATTCTCATAAAATTGATTCGGGAAATGCACATGTCTCATGATAACGTGCGCCAAAGAGACGTGGAGGTAGTGTCCCGTGGTTCCGTGAGTGACGTCGCGGGTGATTACTAATGCGGTTGTGGTGCCGCAGTAGCACGTTTGCATGCGTCAGCGTGGCGGATGCTACGCGCTACGCCGACATTTGCGTAGACGGCTTTGGTTATTAGTTTCACCCCGAGAGAAGAATGAAATGTGTTTTCTTTTTGACAGAAGTTTAGGAAGAGAGAGCTTGTTAAAGGTATAACGAGAGTTGTTATGTATTAAGAAATTTAGGAAACAATGTCGGAGAAATTATCTGAAGGCTATCGATTTCTTCTTAAACGAGTCACAATGTAATACAGAAATCGACGGTCAGTTCCAGTATAAGGCTCAAGATAAATGGGCACTCCACAATAGCGGCAGTAAGTCCTCTCTTTGTGAGTGGCTAGAGAGGCGCCACGGCGTCCTCAAATATCGCCTGACGCAGCTGCTTACCGGACACGGCTGTTTCAGGAGGTACCTATTTCGAATGAAGCGGGAGAAAACAACAGAGTGGAGCTAGAGTGTATGGCAGGCCATCACCTCCTTCTGTGAAGCTCTGATGTTGGCAAAGGGTTTTAGTCAGTAAAAGTTTGACACGCCCTTCCGCCCCGCCCACAGCGGGAGAGGTCATTTGATGATTTCCCATCCACATCAAAAAGAAAGGCACTAGATAAACGTGCAATGAGCTTCAATGTAAATTGTAAATATTATTATATAAATATTCATTGTTTACAAAATTTAACTTCGTTTAACTGAATTATTATATTTTTATTATAATTTAGCAAAACGAGCTTACTTGACACAGTTTGTAATAATTTTGTAGAATTCCCGATGTAATACGCTTCCCACATTATTGTGCACAGTAGGTACGTACAATGTCTGACACATTACAATACATAGAACGTTGGATTAATTAATATTTATAGTTAAGAGGGATCTTACCAAAACTCTGTTATTTTCCCAGAAATAAGCAAGTTATAATGATTGCCTACGACCCACGTAGCGAAAGACTGATCGAGTGCTTCTCCAATTAACAATGAAACGACGATAAAATGGTTGATGATTATGGTTTTCTTTATTAAAGTTGGACCTTTTAAATAATTTTTGTAAACAATTGAATTAATAAAAAAGCAAGGAACAATAAACGCCAAATTAAATATGGCATTGAAAGTCGATCAGCCTCGATTCATACTCAGTACTCATACTCATTCAGTCTCTTGCGTAAATTACCCGACGAAGCTCATTGCCTCGGCGGGTAATTTACGCAAGAGCCTGGCGGCGCGCGACGTTGCCGTGTTGTATTGCGACGTTCAGCCACTGGCCGAGGCAAAAGTCAACCCTTTGTGTCACACGAAGTTTCAAATAAACAAATCATCATTAAAATTAACAAATCATCATCACCTCAGCGTTAATCCCAGTCGCATCCGAAGCTTTTTTTGAGCTTTGGATTATGGGATCCGCTTTTACCAGTCTAACTGCTGATTTTGGCTAAACATCGATATTTTCCATGAAGCGACTTCCGTCTGACCTCCACATCCCGAAGACGATATCAAAGCATTGCAGTTAGACCAATTGTTGGACTTTAAAGGGCTCCAACAACCCATAACGACTGTCATTAGATGTTCGTATGGCAGCCGGTACCAACGGCATAACGTGCTTTCCGAGGCACGACCACACCAGTGCAAATATTCATATACGCCTACGAATATTTGCACTACGTGGGGATCGAACCCACCCAGTTAGTTAACAAATATATTCTAACAAATAAAAGCCATTTTATAGTAGTTGCGAATGAGATAAGAGCTGTTGCACACTGTCGGCCGCCACACGTGTACCGCTCGTAACTGTTTTAGTGCCGTGTGTGCTGCGCCTTATGAACCCGCCTCGACTTTATGAGAATGGTTTATGACTTACTGAGCACAAGTGTTATGGTTTTAGTGTTTATATGGATTTTGGGTATTCCTGAACATTTTCGAGAGTGAGCGTGGAACTCACTACTACTAAGCAGTAAGTAGTAGATACTATACACACATATAACATTTAAAAAAAATAATATATCGATCCTTTATTGAAAAGTCACTTGTGAGCACTATCATTTGTGAGCACAGCTAGTGACCACAAGCCGCGCGCCGTGCCTGCGACAGCACAATCGTTTGTGAGCACAGCTAGTGACCACAAGCCGCGCGCCGTGCCTGCGACAGCACAATCGTTTGTGAGCACAGCTAGTGACCACAAGCCGCGCGCCGTGCCCGCGACAGCACAATCGTTTGTGAGCACAGCTAGTGACCACAAGCCGCGCGCCGTGCCTGCGACAGCACAATCGTTTGTGAGCACAGCTAGTGACCACAAGCCGCGCGCCGTGCCTGGGACAGCACAATCGTTTGTGAGCACAGCTAGTGACCACAAGCCGCGGGCCTTGCCTACGACAGCACAATCGTTTGTGAACACAGCTAGTGACCACAAGCCGAGCGCCGTGCCTGCGACAGCACAATCATTTGTGAGCACAGCTAGTGACCACAAGGCGCGCCGTGCCTGCGACAGCACAATCTGCGCCTCTCATCTATCTCCGTCCGCCGATGTGCCGAGCCACCGCACTAAGGTATTATTTAACTTGTTTTATTTCTTCAAGTAAATTACGACGATTTTTCACGGAGTCACGTGCGTGTAATGGAGGGGCGTAGCCTGCGCCCGCGCAACGACTTATCTTAATGAAAATCCGACGCTGACTTTCACACGATTCGGAAATTATTATCCTCCAATAAAAAGAGAATTAAATTGCACAATGTATGTATTTAGTGGTGGTTTGCTCTGAAAGCCTCTTACAGATGATTAGCCTGCATTACACATATAAGGACGAGTCAGAGACCTACTGGGTGTAAAGTCGACATTCAAATTGAATTTACTTTGCCGCACACTGCAGGGGTACTTATTGATGGAGTTTGTGATCGTTTCCTCGACTCAAACATTTATTATGATTTCATTTTGAAGAAAGTACACAATCAAATTGAAGTAAATTAAGTTGCTTTAATGTTGATGGCAATTTTATTCATTATGAGCCAATCACTCTAGCTTTGAAGACACTTAAATTGTAGTCAGACGGGAACATTGCCGTTGGCAAATTGTTTCAGTCCCTCGATGTACGCGGTATGAATGACGAGGCGAGACTCTTCGTCCGGATTGTAGTGATGTGAACAATGTAAGGGTGGATACTCGCTGTACGACGGAACGGAGATGGAGGAATTCAAACCGAATCCAAAGTTGCCAGATGGTATTTTGCAGCACCAACCCATATGTGGCTGCAGTACTCCACACACGGATGGATCTGTGCTTTATATACCATTACAAGCTGTCCTGGTGTGAAGTACCTCCGGACCTTTGCAATAAGGCCAAGTTTCCTAGCCGCCAGCTTGAATTTGGACTCAATGAACCGCCCAAAGTTCAGGTTCAAGGGAATCTCAACTTCCAAAAGCTGTAGGTGCACTTCAATGATACATTCTGAAAAGTAGGAGCCAAGGTGTATGAACTTCTTTTGGCGTTGAATAGACACGCTTGTGTTTTAGCGGCGTTGAATGCCACAAGATTGGAGACTGTCTGTAGTGTATTTGCTGTATTTATTAAAGTTGTGCAGCTTATGTTAGAAAGTTAAGGGCCACGTGTCACATAGCAAAAATATAGCAGCAGGCGACATCTCTTGGACTCGGGCTAAACTCGTGTCACATATGTTGCATCGAGCCGAGAGATGGCGTTGCGCGAAAATACGGTCGTTAATATAATAAATAAATTCAAATAAAGAACGACCGGGTTAAATAAAATAAAAAAGGACTTAGGATAAAAAATGGATATTAAAAAATAAGAACCAACTCATGAGTCTGAAATTAAAATACAAGTCGCGGAACGCACTAGTCTATGGTTCAGGAAAAGACAATTGGGAGCGGTCGATCGCAGGGCTAGAGAAGCTTCGAGAAGAACGATCAAGGTTGGTCGGTGTGGCTGGTTTGCTGACGTTGCTGGTACGCAAGGCTGGCGTGTGTGCGCAATAAACCCTATGGGGTTGAGCGTCTAGCAGTTTGGCTGATGTCTCTGTGAGTATTCAATTCTGTACCCGGAATATTTCTCCATGTGCTTTCTTGTTCTATAGTGCTGACTTAGGTTAAATGTTGTTCTAGATTTGGCTCTTTTGGCGGGCCTAGGGCAGGAACCCTTGTGGAGGCGTCGCGTCCTGACTTGCCTCAGGTGGCTTTGATTCCGATTGGATCAGGCTTGTTTGGAGTGGAAGTGTGCTGAACCCTGGTGGTACGGCACATCCAATTCTCTTTCGACGACGACTAGACAGGTATAAGCTGTCATGATTACTTTGCTCCGGGTGTTCCCGAAATACCTAATCCCGCAGGCCGCGTTCAACCGTGCATTAATCTGACACCCGTCAGTTAGTGAAGCCAAGGGTCTTTGTACCGTAAACCAGAAGCGTTAGTCAGGAGAGCTAATCCGAAACGTAGACTCCCTGTCCTTATTTCTTTGCTTTGATGTATCTAGTGAGTGAGAGTGGGTTTACAACAGGTTGCATGTAAGTATGCTATTGGCTTGATATTGTTGCGCATAACCTGAGATACTTTTGTAATGACTGAGCCGTGATCACAACGGCTCACCTCACGAATCCTTCATCGAGCGACCCTGAGCTTGCTGAATTGTCTCATGTGGATTCCCTGTCCCACTCCGACCCGAGACGGAGTGAGTCAGGAAATCGACTAGGTAAGTTAGGAGATTGTTTTGTCATATATTTATGACACAGGGTAATTATAAAATAAATTTGTAATTGTATCCATTTATTGTTTTATTTAATGCTCCTAGCTACCAAGTATTTACATAATTAAATTTACTGTAAGGGTGGAGTTAGCCACCCTGAGTTTATATATGAACTAAAGGGTTACACACGGTTTTATAACGCAACCACAGCCAGAGCAATGCACGTGCGTGGTCAGACAGGGGTACAAACAAACGGTACACAACACACTCACATTTCACACCGCGCCCGCCAGAGAGCTGACCTAAGATATTCCGATAAGTCACCATCATCATCTCAGCGTATAATCCCGGTTGCATCTGAGGCTTTCGCATTGGAGCCCATCAGCCCAGGGTCCGCTCTCCTACATATACGCCTCCATTTCGCACGATCTCTGACATCCCGTGGTGTGCGATTGTTGGCACGCATGTCATCTCTTACAACGTCAATACAGCACTTCTATGGTCTACCCCGCTTCTGCCGGCCCGGCGGAGGCGCCATGGCAAGACATTTGTTACCGACGCGCATGTAACATGCCGATTTCGTGAGACGTGACCAACATATTCCGGTACGTATGTCATACAAATGCAATGCCTGCAGTACCTGAGTCTATTTATTCAGAAAGAAAACATGTCGTGAAACTATGGGCCCACCCTTTGTGCTAGACGGTACGGTGGTGATGGACGTGATCTTAAAAACAAATGTCTGAAAAACTCGTGCAGAACGACAAGCAGCAGTAAAACAACATTTTATTATGTCCGTGTAATTACTGGACGGTGTTCCAGGGACAGGATAAATAAATAAATATGTATAAAGTTAGTTACTATGACATCTGCGTACAAACTCTTGTAAACTTATGGGTAACTTATAGGTAAATTTCAAATATGTATGGTTTTATATGAAGATAATACATTTTATATTTCTTTATTGTACCGGTACAGTTTCACTAATAATTGTTTGCTGCACCACTCATTACGTCGACGCCAAAAATGGTCGCAGCATAATGCTGAGCGACAGACGTTTTGCGTCGATGTGGCGCATATTACCCTCCTGCTTTTTTGTGTTTTTTAATGTTTTCCGTCACGTTTACCGCAAATAAACGTTTATTCTTTCTTTCTTCTTTCATATAATGTTTTCGGACCGTTCAGATAAACCCATTTCGGACGGTTAAGATAACCCATGTTTGAATAGTATCGTACCGTACGTGGTACAACAGTGGCTCTGCGCACCAATTACTTGTGATCTCTATCGTTGTCGGCGGATTGTTAAATATTTGTGTATAATTACGGTCTCATAACTGCCTGCAAAGAGCTCCAAGCACGCCGACGACTCCCACGAGCCCCCGGCTCGTTACACTGGCATGTTAAGTTCTTCACAGTTTCCTGGTAGGCGCTATGGCTTGAATTCTCTCTGCAGCGACCCCACATACTCACATACTCAACAGAAATTATGAAAAATACTAGTTATTCTAAGTATGACACAAATTATTTGCAGCGTAAAAAACTCGTGAACTTGGCCCAAACACTATAGTTCTCACGAATGATGATAAAGAAGTTAATTTAACAAATACTCCTCAAAAATTATTAATGTTACTAATTATTCCATAATACAAACCCTTATAATGGACCTAATTAATTATCAATACCTCGTTATAACGGCCAGAACCTCCCAAAGTGTACCCTCAAATATGACAAACGACTCTACAAAAAACCTCACCTTTTGATAAAACTTTCAAGTTTCAACAATACCACAAGCCAACGCGTTTGTATTTGAACAGTTTATACAAACATGAAGCGCTTTAGTTTTTTTTGGAGCTTGCAGAAGACACGGTCGGCGGCGGGCGGCGAGGTTTTATCAGTGCATTAAATGCGGCGCGGGCGCATAAGTTCCAGTAAAGCAACATTTTTTTTTATGTAAAAATTATGTAACTAATTAGTGTTTAAAATTTAATATAAATACAATGCTGGGTTTAGTTATCATTTGCTGTCAAATAATTATTTGTATTGGCGAACTAACTCAGAACATGAAGGCTTTCAACTTTTGGACGTCTATGTATTTTTACAAAAAGGGATGATACAGATGTGACCACGAACATCATACTCACTAAACATCAGAAATGTCTCGTGCTCCCACACCTCGTGGCCACTCTACTTCTAAAACACGGACCGATGCGCCACTACCGGTCGCCGTTCGCTATCATCCAATTACCTACCGAATTTTACTGGTCAGCACTCACCGGTTACAGGTAAAAAACCGTTCGCAATTACATTTGTTCACTCTCTATTATTGCGTCAACTTGTGCCTACATCTAGTGGGCATGGCACCTGCCAGTGTTACTCAGCATATAAGGATTGATGGTGCCGGAAAACCTATTAGAATGTTCTATACCTATCATTCAACTCCATTATTCAGTCGAATCGATTCAATATTTCAAAATGTATTACTTAGCGTATCATGTTAGTAATCGATATTGAAATAATTAAACTTGTATGAAAAAGAAAACAGATATGTTTTTTACATCGAATCACAGAGCAAGAATTAATTACCTGTTTCCCTTTACAGATTGATAAAATTAGTGCCATAAATTACTAACAAACAGATAAATTGTCTTGTTTTGATTCCTACTCGGATGTTCCAGTATCATTTGCGTACATATAATAGGACCGTAATAGGTATCGAAACAACCAACTAATAGAATTAAACATAATTTTCGTTCCACCTTCAATGTGTATATTTGTATGCCCTACAAATAGTTGTCCCGGGTCTGGTTGTTTCTGTATGTTAGTTTAAATGTTTGAAAACCCACCCATGATACAGGAGTAATTTGTAAAGTAGTGAAAGTATTTATAAAAAAAAATGCGTGAATTCTCTGTTTCACGGGCCAAAATGGGACTGAAAACCAATTTTAAATTTCCCTTACTATATTTAAAATATTCCATTAAGCTATTATAAGGTGAAGGAAAACATCTTGAGGAAACCTGGACTTTAAGTTTGAAATCGCCAACCTGCATTGAGCAAGCATGGTGATTACGCTCATTCCTTCTCTGTATCAGATGCCCAGTAGTGGGACGATAAAAAAAAGGTTGATGATGAAGCTATTAAAGTTTGTATTCACTAAAAATCAATAACCTCTACGAACCCTTCTTACTACTATTAGAACTATTTCATCCATGTATTCTCATTATCTACAATACTCAATTAAATTTGCATTAAACTCATTTGGTTCAACATTGATATTTAATTTTTATGATCACGCTACTAAGCCGACGGTGACGGACAGACGCTGAGCCTTTAAATAAACATACGAGATTATAAATGAAGCTAAGCTCCTTACTTACATGGGAGTTAAGTTAAAGAGAATGTTATTTTTAGCAATTAGAGCTAAATAATATAATTATTTTATAATTTATAAATAAGTATTTATGAGATATTTAGTTATCTCTTAGGGATAACTTTTATATTTGACATTGGATGAGGCTAAATTTAACTTGCCGTCGGGGCGACGATGAGATATCTCGGTCTCGTCCTCGACGGCAGGTGGAATTTCGGTCCGCACTTCCGGCAACTGGCCCCCAAACTGAGGACGGCCGCAGCCGCGCTATCGCGACTGCTGCCGAACTTGGAGGGGCCCGACTCATCGTGCCGGAGGTTGTACCTAGGAGTCGTGCGGTCAATGGCCCTTTACGGGGCCCCATTGTGGGCGGATCACCTGACGCCTCGCAACTTTGCGGTCATTCACGGGCCGCAGCGAGCGACGGCAGTCAGGGTGATAAGAGGATACCGCACGATCTCCTACGAGGCTGCCTGCCTCCTAGCCGGATCGGCGCCCTGGGATCTCTAGGCCCGAGCCCTCGCGTCGCTTTACAAGTAGCGCGGGGAGGCCCGAGAGCGGGGCGAAAGATCGTTTCTGCCGAGAGTTATCGAGGCGAAACGGTTCGAGCTCCGCCAAGTCCTGGTGGCGGAGTGATGTGCGAGACTTGCGCAACCCAGTGCGGGGCACGCCGTCATAGCGGCGGTAAGACCCTGCATGGAGAAGTGAATCGACCAGAAGAGGCATGGGGTGCTCACCTTCCGTGCGACGCATGTGTTGACCGGACACGGGTGTTTCGGCAGTTACCTGTGTCGTATCGGTCGGGAGCTGACACCGGCGTGCCATCACTGCGGTGGCGGGGCAGAGGACACGGCGCGGCACACCCTCGAGGAGTGTCCCGCATGGGACGAGCAGCGCCGTGCGCTCACCGCAGCGATCGGCGAAAACGACCTCTCGCTGCCGGCCGTGGTCAGAACCATGGTCGACAGCGAGGAGTCATGGGACGCGGTCGTCTCCTTCTGCGAGGAGGTAATCTCCGCGAAGGAGACGGCCGAACGGGAGAGGGAAGCACTGAGCACTCTCCCGTCCCGCCGACGGCGCGCTGGCCGGAGGAGGAGGGAAGCCGAGGTCGATCCGCTTCCTCCATAACGAGAGGCCGGCGGGCCAAGGACCGGGGGAGTCCGACGTCCGTCGCTAGGGCCGGAGTAGGCGTGTAGTGGCTGTTCCTACACGCCTACCTGATGGAAGGAGGGGAGGAAGACGGACCCGCCGATCTCGCGCGCGGCGGGTCAAGGCCTGTCGGGGATGCGGTGAATGGCAAACCAGGCCCCGCACCCCCGGCTATAGGCAAGAAGAGGAACGCTCCAGTGGTTTTAGCCGGTGAGAGCCCGGCACACCCTCCGTCGACCCCCAGACGGAGGACGGTCTGGTAAAGATTTCCACAGGTAAAACAATAAAAAAAAAAAAAAACGATTTTAACTTAAACAACAAAGTAAGTAAAATGTTGGCTAATAAGAAACTCTAATTTGAGTGTAACAATATGTAAGTGAAGGCACCTAGCTGTGGAATTTATAACGCTATTTGTACAAGCAAGCGTCAGCGATGTGACATTGTGATAAGGTAAGGCAGTCGATCAAAAAAATAAATATATATGATTGATTTGTAAAAGTGTTTGTAGGTATACGTTATGTTTGTTTATGCGAAAAACTTGAATACAGATTGTTCATAATATGCAACCGAATCGATTCCAATCATTTTTAGACCATGTTATATTTTTGCCAAACACATTTAAAAATTGTTACAGTGTGGCTACCAAGCGCGCCACGCAACTTACGGTAGATCATAGTACGAGCAACAGCTGACGTTACACGTATTTTGTGGGATAGCCAAGTAGGATAACAAGCTCAACTTTGTGCTTTTTCATGATGCCTTTTTGGAATTTTTTACATAGATTCTTTACTTCAAAATAGTGGACACTTGTTTCGGGTTTCGCATGAACAAAAAATAATCTATACTAATATATGAAGCTGAAGAGTTTTTTTGTATGTTTGCTTGTTTGTTTGTTTGCGCTAATCTCGGGAACTACTGGATCGATTTGAAAAATTCTTTTTGCGTTGGATAACCCATTAATCCAGGAAGGCTTTAGGCAACATAACATCACGCTGCGACCAATAGGAGCCGACCATAACTAATTCCACGCGAACGAAGTCGCTGGCGGCTGCTAGTGTTTTATACTTACATAAAATAAATCACTGATCAATACCATTTGAAGCTATATCTTTGTAGTAGTATAGATATTATCTTTGTATTATTTTCTTTTTGTCCGTTGTCGATTCTTTCTCAGTATTTGTAGTCTCTGGTCTTTGGCATCTATTCTAAAATGACCTACCTCGTCCGACAGGAGGATCTTCTAGCCAACTACATACCTCCAAACATGCACATAAGACAACCAAGACTCTAACATCGACCTCCATTTTGTAATTATCTCAAATATAGAACGCCAGCGCCATACAGTTCAGTTCGTGCTAAAAACCGATCATTATGGTCCATTATACGCATACACATAATAATATACCTCGCAAGTCTTTGTGCACGTTCCGGGAAACGAACCCGGCCCTTTAACGATTAAAGGCTCCAACTGATTCGACGATTGATTCCTGTTTGATGTTAATATTTATAAGATGTCTCTTTAAAAAAGACTTGATGTTTTCGTAATCTTGTATGTGCTTAAGGATGACATTCTTGCGTCTTGTTGGAAGGAGATTGGGTGAACTTACTATGGTTTCGTAGACGTTTTCTTATAAACTACCACTTTGGTGAAAGTTAAACTTCTGGAGGCAATTTTCAGGAAAGACTGAGTGAATGAGTGAAGGCCTATGACGTTTATCACCACACTCAAAAAACATTCGGCAAAACTAGTATACTGAAGCTCGTGTCAACGTCGCACAAAAAACGGCACTTGATCACTATGTACTAACATATTAATTACATACAACATGTAAGACTCAGAACAGCATTGCGCGCGTATACCGGGCGCACACGCCGGGTTGCTATGATACCGCTCAAATCGTTGATTTCACTTGCTAAATCAATATACTTTAATAACTTGTTTGTAATAAAGTATATATTTGTGCGGTAAACTTACTTTCGACATTTAACATTATGGAGGGAGCACCTCAGGATTCTTGGGGTAATCTTCTACCCGTGGGTACTAGTCCATTATAATTATGAACTCTCAACCTTTCCACACTTTCCCCGGACTCAGAGTTTCCACCCTCACGGATACTCAATAATGTATTACATTCCTTAATGTGTCTATAATAGTTGATTTGTTGAAATATCGAATCTATTTTATGAACCCTGTCGGGTACAGCAAAGCATTGTTTAAATAAAAGAGCCGAAGAAAGCGCTCTTGTTAAAAAAAATACATACTTATATACATTTGGTTTTATTTTTATATTATGTATTGCACGATTATTATCACTATTAATAACAAACTAATAATAAACTTCTAAAATATTCAGATTTTATCGTGTAGGTATTGCATTATTTTTAACTGTTTAGCGCATTCATTTTTGAATCCATAATACTTAAGTGTTTTAAAATAAATTACGTATTTAAAGTGGGGTTTACAAGAATCTGTATTTTTGTTTTCTATTAAAATTCATTTTTTTTTTTCTATGGTGCGAATAATATTAGTGCGTCTGTACTATTTTTCCATAAGATAGCTCCATATTTGAGCCATGCAAATGCTCGAAGTGGATAAAAGGAACATGTTCCGATTTTTTCAAGGCTTTTATGACAGAAGACTGGTTAGGACTTACCTAACTAAACAGAACTGTCAATAAAATCAATGAGTTTATGTAGTTGTTTGTGCCACTTCAATAAATATCCCCACGTAATGATTCTCGTTAGCAGTCCAGTCTGCTAACGAACCAGTTTTCATAACACGCAGCCATAGAATAAAGAGAGGGAAGTACGTTATCTTCATACAAACGGACCGCGCGCGGCTTGTATGTGTGCGCCATAGTATCTATGCGTCGCCGCACGCACACCTAAACACAATATTAGAGTGCCTATGACTGCGCTAGTCGCGGCTAGCACGGAACGAGGTTCGCGCGTCACGGCTTTTCGGCACATTATACTCTGTTTTTTAATCTCGTAGACTAAATTGACACATGCAAATGTCAAATTTACATTATTAATTTTGTATTATTACGTTTTTAATAAGTACCTACACATTATTTCAGGATAACTTATTGTAAAAAAACGATACTTGATTTTACGAACGCTAAGTTTCGTCACTATTTAAGAATTGCAATAAACTGCCAACACTCGTAATATCAGTTTAGTCTACGAGATTAAAAAACAGAGTATAGCTTTTAAAAAATGATCACATAAACTGCAAAGTTGGTATGTCTATTTATGAACAAATAAAAGACTTATATTTTTCAAATTATATTTCTAAAAGTTATTTACAAGGATACGGATATATTACACATTAAAGTTTAATAACAACGCGTTTCGTAATAGTCGAAACCGAAGAAAGTAGGTATTTTTCTGTAGCTAATTTGTAATTTTGTATTAAATGTGTGATTCAATAGATGTTATGTTTGTATTATTTATATTTGTATTAATTAAAAATAAAAATAAATATGGTTCTTTATGTGTACAAAACTAAAAATAAAAATTACAAAAAAAAAATCTGACTAGTATATGTAAACTAAATACTAAGCAAATAATTTAAACATAAGCTCTTAGTCTATAAATATTTGTTAGCGGTTTGGGCGACAACCGTAACCGACGAAGCGCGGACAGTTGTCAACCCTAAGACAGTAGGCAATTAAATCGCGGATTGGGTCGCAGATAACCTACTTCCTCTCTTTATTCTATGACGCAGCCTTACATCTCAATAGCCTACTGTTCACAGCTAGCTTTGTGCTTACAAGCGCAAAGAAACCATGACTAGGACAACACATTGGTATCGGTATTCAATTAAAGGAGTGAACTACAACAAGCTGTGGCGCGACCAACCATGTGCAGAACACGTCACAACTATATACAGGGTGTACTGCAGTCATTACTTAGTATTTGACATACCATGTACAGAGAATATGATTCTCAAAATATCTGTTTTTGATCCTGTATTATAACAGGATCAAAAACAGATATTTTGAGAATCATATTCTTGATCCACACACTACACACTACAGGTATCTACTTTTTGTTCTCCATTCATAATGCAATTGTAATTGCAAATGCATTTTTAAATTGATATTGGTTAGTGAGAATTTTCAAAGTTTTGCAGTACCTAGGTTTTTAGTGACGAAAAATTTTTTTTTCATTATATTTTTACATCATCAATATCGTCGGCATTATAATTATTATAACTGTGTACCTGTGTGCGCTTGATTTCGTCACCGGTAACCATGTCTCCGAAGACTCTTCACTACATGGAACAGGTTTCGTGGTTAGATGCGTGTCCCACACAGTGGAGCAACTGGACGCTGTACACAGCTCAGCGTACGCTCACAGACTAGGGAGCCACATTTTTTGCTCATTACGAGCAGACCGGTCGCAGCGACTGATACGGATGGGGGATGCACGTCTTTATTTCGTCTGTCCACACCAGCGACAAAGTTGCACCGTTTTAAAGTTGTTTCTGACTTACTTCAATCATTATTAAGGAACAAATAAACGATAATGTAGGCGAAATACTTTGTGTAAATTATTTCATCACCACTGCTATTGAAACGGTGAAGGAAAACGTTGTGTGGAAACCGGCATGTCCTAGAGGCCATATTCGACGCATCATGCAGCGGGAGAGACGGGCGGCAGTGTCATAATCACGTGTGGTTACTGTCTATGTAAGTACTAGTACCGAGTCACACGGACAGTCTGCGTGTGCGCACGAGGCCGAAAGGTTACAGACACAGACCGTGTAGCTAACAATTTTTCGCCACTTTTTCTAAAGGGCTCCGCATCGTGCAACCGGACCGGTCAATTATCCGTAGAGTCGATCGTAACGGTCGGCCGGCAATTAGCTTGCAGGTCGGAGTAGCGGCAGTACAGTGAAAGTCACGGCTCAAGCGCATGTGCTACAGGAGGATTAACTCAGACGCACTGACAAATGAAAAGGAATGGAGAGTGATGACTTTTCGATCGAAACTTTCGTATTTGACCTCAAATATATTTTAAATCTTCGAAATGGGATTAATTTTCGTTAAGTTGAAATTAATTCCATTAACCAAAGAAATGTAACTTTATAATATTCAGTAATATTCCCTCCTTATGTAAATCCTAACCAAGAATCTGTTTTAAATAGAGTCCCAAAACCAGTTGCAAAAAGAAGCATATCACGTCACAGACTCAACGTAATCAACGTCACTAGCAGTATCTCACGGCGGTGGTCAGCGCTCCAGTTCCCACAGAAGGCACCACTTAGTTCGACCACGGCACAACCACAAACCGCTACCTCCGCCGGCGACCACAACGGGCTCAGAGAGCTGCTTCCCTCTAGACGTGGCGCTGTGAGCACGTTGTTGTTTATTATCTCGGTGGTACTGGCAGTGGCGAGGTACCTACTCACCTTACGTTATCATTATATGCACTCTGAACAATTTGAATGCTGTACTTCAGACAGTAACTTTTTTGACATTTTGCATTACCTGGTGATAGGTTACATATTAAAACTTTGCAAAAGTTTAACACAAAATTGTATTTTAACACACAATACGCACAAAAAAATCACGTAGCCTCTGCAAAAAAAAGTGATAAATCACCTTTATCAAGCTGTCCAAGTGTCCAGCCGTCCAACATAACATCTTGACACAGGTGCCGACAGTATCCGACAAAAGCCGACACCACCCGAACACGGTTCTACAGTGTGCCTGACTCCTACAATCATAAGACTTCAAAAAGCACAGTTTAATCACAAACACGTGACGTTCACGTTGTTAACACCACTACTATCCGGACGAAGCGTTTCGCCTCCTCGTTTATACCGCGTACATCGAGGGACTGGAACAATTTGCCAGCGGCGGTGTTTCCGTCGGACTACAATTTGAGTGTCTTCAAGGCTAGAGTGAATAGGCTCTTAATAAACTAGTGCGCTTTACCATCAACGATTGCGTCACTGCTTACCATCAGGCGTGATTGCGGTCAAGCGCTGGTTTATAAAATGTAAAAAAAAAAAAAATGTAAAACAGAAGGTAAAAATATTTATAACTAAGTATAGCGGGCTGGGTTTTTTTTAAGCCGCATTCGACAATCTGAATCCCTAGTCGTTTCTATTGGACTATCACTGCATCATAATATGTATATATCTGCAGGAAACTTTACTTGGTGCAACCTTATTACGTGTCATCGAAGAATGAAAGAAGTATAAGAATAGGTAACGTGTATGCTATCATAATTTATACCTAGGTTTGAAATAAATCTTACCACCACCTGCTGGTCACAAATATATGCAATTTATAATTGTTACACTTAGTTTCGGCCTGCTTCGTGTTGTCCGCTGGATACCATGGAAGATATTATTATTTATGAGCACCTCTCGTGTTCCGAGGAGTTCACATTCTCTGTCTCCATATTTCGTGACTTTTGAAATTTATAGAAAAACCAACGAACGATTAGCTTCACATACAGAGCCCGTGAACAATTCACCACTTTATGTAGGCTCAAACGAATGCAATATAGACTTTGTGTTTTAGGCTCTTAAGGTTGGTACCGATGGCAAATGGGTTTCGTTTCATAGAATGCAGTCGCAATGTGGTCGGCGGTCCTGCTTGGTCACTAATTGCACCGACGTGATTCCGCGAACGAAACATTAAGTAACATGGAGCCGAGAGAAAACCATTCATAGGAGAATTGGCGGACTCTTTATCTTTTAATCTTTACATACTAAATTGGGCTCCCAGACTGATTACTTCATCATTATCACCAAACTTTTTATCGTCCCACTGCTGGGCACAGGTCTCCTCTCATACAGAGAAGGAAGTACTGATTACTTGGTTAAAGACACAATTTCCAAGGCATAATTTGACATGAAAGAATCTAAATGCTGTAGGTACCTATTAATTGAATCTGTGGGTTTAGGAAATGATGACTTTTAGTTGCAGCCAGAGGTTTCAACCGCATGAGCGAAGATACCGTAACAATATCGAGATAAACGTGTTGTGTGTCTTAGTTCTGACTGTGAAGTATCGGTGTGCCATATTATATCAAAATTGTTCCGGCCGTTTTGATCGTGAACAAGTACCTAACTAACATTTCCACATATGTGTGCTGTGTATAGGTACACATAAATTTAGCCATTTTAATATTAGTGTGATGAAAAAACCTTCAAATTAGAAATTGTGGCTTACTACATTTATAAGGAACAAGCACTATGAGTATTCCCATACGTGATAAGCAGACAAACAGCATACTTCACTGGTTGAAACAAATGATTCAGTGCCTAACAGAAACCCAGGAAACGGGTAATTTGATATTATTAACGATTTTTATTACTCATGGTCATGAGTTCACGACATCGTCGTGGTGATTTAAATCTCGGAGAGACATGTCGGTATTTCGAGATACTATGAACTACGCGGCTTACACAAACGACCCGTGGTGACATCCACGCGACCACGGGTGACGGGGGACGGAGTCGCCGTGCTCACTCTGGTCAATGACTGCATGGGCCCAAGGTCACCACCGATCAAACTTGTATTGACAGTTTCATGTAAATTAACATCATTTTAAAATTAGACCACTAATTATAACAGCTGTTTTGCGATTTGCAGAAATATATTGGTTTTATTGTAAATAGAAGAGTTATCGTTGACGTAACTGGAGATAGCAGTATGGCTAGTTTCGGATTCTGAGACTTATAATTATAATTTAATCAGTCTGAGTTAATTAATTGGAATTCCTCTAATATTTTCTAGACGAATCTAATTGCCCATTTCATTAAAAGTATAAACATTGATGGTGGAACATACTTGAAACCACATTGAGAACATTAATAACTAAAACAATTTGATTAGCAAGCGACGAACTGTCAACATTTACAACTTATAATAATAAATGTTTTAGATGACATTAGCCAGTTGTCAGCTACACACACAGAAGCACTATACCATCTACAATAAAGGTAAGTTCCTTGATCATTAACATCGTCATGTGTCTGATGACACAAAGCTATGTCTTCATTGTTGTAAAGGGAAGCATCTTGAGGTTCGTAGACCAGTGAACAAAAAGTCGCTACTGGTTGCCTAGCGATGCCTGTAGACGGATAGGTCACTGCACAAAACGCAGCATCTCTTTTCTTAAGACATGACTCGAAGCTGTGTTGAGGTCGTGCCAACCATTAGTGTATTACACATGTGCAAGAGCACCACTCCGACATATTGTCAGTGCTTTCTTCAAGATGATCTCCTCGAGAGCTTTTAACACGTGCTTGTATGTAAACCGTACCTTTTAACACGTGCTTGTATGTAAACCGTACCTTTTAACACGTGCTTGTATGTAAACCGTACCTTTTAACACGTGCTTGTATGTAAACCGTACCTTTTAACACGTGCTTGTATGTAAACCGTACCTTTGCATTTCTTCGAAATACGTATAGAGGCTTTTCTAAAGATAGAAACCTTATCAATTTAGAAATGACCTGAACTTGACGAGCGCTATTTATTTACCAAACAAAGTATTGTGTAAAGTTAGGTATACATAATATAAATATATTCAAAGCTGGACAAACAAGTACAGTACCTACCAAGTAAGTAAGTAAGTAAGTAGACGAAATGTTGTCCAACAGCGGGGTGTTTGTTTTGTATAAAAAAAGATAAAAGCATTAAAAACGCAAAATGTCGATTTCCGTGACAAATGTTTAATCGGGTAAAAAACCGCTTATGCGTTTTAGTTCGACACAAAAACTTAAACATTAATCTAAATAATAATGGCAGCTTACAAATGAGTCGGCCACCGACCACCGACCACCGTTCTCAATCTACGTAGATTCATTTCCAGTGGCGTCACGGTATCACGGTGCTCTGTCCGATCAGAGGAGCTATAACAAAAGGCAGTTCTCACAGAAGCAACAATTATTATAAAGATTGGGTACTATTATGGTGATGATTACTATTATTACGGGAGACGCGATCATTCACTCGTTAGTCAAAGTTCTCACTTATTGTCAATGCCATTTTAATAACTTGGATCATGTCAAGGGCCATATTTTCTTTCAACTTGTAAAAGCAATAATATATGTAATAGAAAAATTAAACAATAAAAAATAATTAAAAATAATAATTAATTCGTTCAATAACGACAGAGCAGCAATAGATAAATAAATAATAACTTTGAACAAATTTTGGTTTAGAAACTCGTAAACTGAAACAGCTCGTAATGTTTTGGGAACAAAAATAATTCTATATCCCATATTTCGCCAAGATTTTTTATCTGATACATCATACTTACACCACAATAACTTTTGGAGCACAACCGCACATCGCATCCCGTCCGACCGAGCAGGCATCAGCGGTAGATTATACAACTACTAGCCCTTAACACCGCCGACGCATGGACCGTGAAATAAGCAAATAACCTTCGTCCGTGGGAACTGATGGCTGCCGACTGCCGAGACAACTGTTTCATCAATATTTTATTGTTTTATTGATTATTTTATCCTCATTCCAAAGCTTCAAGGAAAACAAAACATTAAGAATAACGATTTTTTGGGAAGCTTAGAAACATAAATGATTACTACAATTAACTATGTAATAAATGACAAAAAAGGAAATTAAAAAAAAAAACAACTAAAATGAGATTTGACCCCGACGTGATTTGAACACGCAACCTTCTGATCTGGAGTCAGACGCGCTACCGTTGCGCCACGGAGTCGCTGGGCGATTGAGCGAAATTTTGCTTCTATATCTCATCGTGCCAATGACGTCATCTCATCATTTGTAGTGAGTACTATGAATGGTATCTCCGCACCAAACGATGACCTTGTCTGATGTATTTATATAAAAAACTTTAGTTTATTATCTGTTTATTGGGTATCCAATGGTAAAGGTAAAAATACATATTCCATTTTTCTTAAATTTATGAAAACTCTAGGTTCGATATTTACTCATAGGAATTAGTGTTTATTTGGTCGAAAGTGGATGACTCTTATCAAATTTACATACAGATTATACCTTGATTAAGTACTATTAACTATTAATTAGCAACCGTTATCATCATCAACCTTTTTATCGTCCCACTGCTGGGCACAGGTATCCTCTCATACAGAGAAGGATTAAGCGTAATCACCACGCTTGCTCAATGCGGGTTGGCGATTTCAGACTTAAAGTCCAGGTTTCCTCAAGATGTTTTCCTTCACCTTCAGTCATTGGTGTCCAAGATATACATACATAGAAAGTACATATAACATTAGAAAAGTTACATTGGTACTTGCCTGACCTGGAATCAAACCCGCTCACTCATACTTGAGAAGCTGGTGTTTTAACCACTAGGCCACCACGAATTAATTAGCAACCGTTAAACTAATCATAATTAAATAGGTAGGTAACTACCTATGCATGTTCTCTAGCGTATCATAAGAAAATGTAAACCACAAAATATAGCACTCATATTTGTATATAACTAAGAGTGTCTATAATAAAGAATATTCTATTATATTTAAAAGACAAACGTGTTATATTTATGTGGTTTTAGCAGTCGTATACTAAATAATAATAAATTAGTTTTGTTCACATAGTATAACAACCAGCATTTCATTGAGAACTTGTGGTTTTTCAATGGAATTGAACATGTACCTATGTACGAGTTACATTGGTTTGGAATTCATTTCAAACGTATAATTTGCGGTTCCTGGACTGTTCATTGTCGGTCAGCTTGCAAGTATTACCGTGTAACTACCTACATAGATTCGAATAGACAAGCCATTTCACGTAGGTATTTCACCTCAAACCAATTTAACTTTACACAATCAGTTCTGACCTGAAATTATGGGAAATTTTTGGAAACAGGGTGGAGAGAGAGTTTGACATGACGTGTTTCCATCTATCTTGAGTCGCATACCCATTTCTACATAGATACATTTCAATATAAACCGTTTGTCCCCTTTCTACAAAATTTCCGGAAATGACTTCCCAAAATATAACCTTTCCGGCAAATAACTGAACACTTGAATGTAGAGTCACTCACTAACCGCGCTAATAAAATACTCTACTCTGAATACACTTAAGAACCCCCGGCTCCGCTTGCCCGCGCCTGGCCTTTGGTACGCCCACTCTGCCCTTTCTTCCCGGAGGGGTACACTCGCATTTTTCACTGCAGTAAAGTACCCTCGTTCGAAAAAAATCGTAATCCTTGTTTAAAAGTAAAGTCATTTATCGGCGACACTGCGACATTGCGACACTGATCCGAGGGGGCAGGCAGACAGCCAGCTGTCTTGAGTCAGCTCGATTTTTACAATAGTGAAAACTCGAGTTTGTGAGTTTATAAGATTTAAAATAAAAACTGCTTATAGTAATATTGTAATCTGAATGAGATGGTCAGTTGGCCAACTAATACTACCTACCAGCAGGCAAAGAAAATTATTTTAAAATAATGTAAATATATACACTTCTACTCGTTAAAGAATTTCCTTAAGTTTTATACTGATTTTATGGATCAATAATTATAAAGATTTGGTTTTAATGGCCTGCTAGCGACCAATTTGCATAGATAATATTAACCATTTATGGCATTAGGGCAAAATAAGCGCGTATTGATAATGGACTACTAAAAGCAACGCTTATCTTTATGCTAATTGTCAAACTGTGCTGACTGTCGCTATAAATTCACTCGACTGCCAAGTAATGAGCATACCTTCAGCCTTCACGATCTTGTTATATTTATTACTCCAACTCTAAAATTGACATACCTTCAGCCTTCACGATCTTGTTATATTTATTACTCCAACTCTAAAATTGACATACCTTCAGCCTTCACGATCTTGTTATATTTATTACTCCAACTCTAAAATTGACATACCTTCAGCCTTCACGATCTTGTTATATTTATTACTCCAACTCTAAAATTGACATACCTTCAGCCTTCACGATCTTGTTATATTTATTACTCCAACTATAAATTCACTCGACTGCCGAGCAATGGGCACACCTTCAGCCTTCACGATCTTGTTATATTTATTACTCCAACTATAAATTCACTCGACTGCCGAGCAATGGGCACACCTTCAGCCTTCACGATCTTGTTATATTTATTACTCCAACTATAAATTCACTCGACTGCCGAGCAATGGGCACACCTTCAGCCTTCACGATCTTGTTATATTTATTACTCCAACTCTAAAATCACTCGACTGCCGAGCAATGGGCACACCTTCAGCCTTCACGATCTTGTTATATTTATTACTCCAACTATAAATTCACTCGACTGCCGAGCAATGGGCACACCTTCAGCCTTCACGATCTTGTTATATTTATTACTCCAACTCTAAAATTGACATACCTTCGGCCTTCACGATCTTGTTATATTTATTACTCCAACTCTAACATTGACATACCTTCAGCCTTCACGATCTTGTTATATTTATTACTCCAACTCTAAAATTGACATACCTTCAGCCTTCACGATCTTGTTATATTTATTACTCCAACTCTAAAATTGACATACCTTCAGCCTTCACGATCTTGTTATATTTATTACTCCAACTCTAAAATTGACATACCTTCAGCCTTCACGATCTTGTTATATTTATTACTCCAACTCTAAAATTGACATACCTTCGGCCTTCACGATCTTGTTATATTTATTACTCCAACTCTAACATTGACATACCTTCAGCCTTCACGATCTTGTTATATTTATTACTCCAACTCTAAAATTGACATACCTTCAGCCTTCACGATCTTGTTATATTTATTACTCCAACTCTAAAATTGACATACCTTCAGCCTTCACGATCTTGTTATATTTATTACTCCAACTCTAAAATTGACATAACGCTGTTCCATGATGCCACTACATCGTTATGCTCTTAGTGTACGTACGATCTGATCGACTCTTTAAAAGTCACACCATACAAAGTTATGTGAAGTAAGCTAAGAGTGAGCTGCCAATAGTGTCAATCCCTAGATTATTATTAGTTAGAATGACAGCTCAGTCCAGGTTCACTTTACCCGATGCGATTGTACAAGTCATAATTTTTCGAACGTTCGCATCATTTATAAATCTGTCTTAATTTATCAAAAATAATTCTAATTTCGCTACATTGTGACAAGTTTTTGACATTCGTTTGTCATCGAGTTGAGACTGCGATTAGATTTTGAACGTTTTAAATTATGAGAATTGGCGTTCAGTACTACAGTAGCATTCCCCTTCGGCAATCCTTGACAACCTTTCGGCTACGGGCTATGAATCAGTGAAACTATAAAGCTAAGTGGCAGAGTGAGGGGGTACATGCGGTGGGCGGGACAGTGACGAACAATTCTATTATTGAATGCGTTTCGCTGAAACTGCCAGAAGACGGAAGGCAGGCGGATAATTTGATGAGGAGCAGAATTGGTGGTAGCGGGATATTTACTGAGATTTTTGATAAATGCTTAAAATATATTTAACTAGCTTTCCGCACGCGGCTTCGCCCGCGTGAAGTTCGGTTATATCGCGCTTTTTAGATTTCCCTCGGGAACATAAAAATTTCCGGGATAAAAGGTAGCCTATGTTCTTTCTCAGGGTCTAAAGATTGTCTGTGCCAAATTTCATCATAATCGGTTGAGAGGTTTAAGCGGGAAAGCGTAACAGACAGACAGACAGACAGATAGACAGACAGACAGACAGACAGACAGATAGACAGACAGACAGACAGAGTTACTTTCGCATTTATAATATTAGTATGGATTAAGAGTTATTCGTCTTATTAAAAATATTAAACTGAATATCATATTGTATGGTTACGGATACAAGGATCGACGGTAAGACGAACTAATAAAACATTTTGTATGTTGTATTTTGTGTGATTCGTAACTATACGCTTTACCATCAACGATAACATCGCTGCTTACCATCAGGCGGGACCGCAATCAAGCTCTAATAAATCTTAAAAAAAGCTTTTGAACAAAGTTGAACTACTTATGCGTTAGTAGTAACCCGTTTAGGCACATTATAACGTATACATCAAACCATAGATGTTCATTACACACAAGTTACTTTACGCAAACGGATTTTCATTTAAATGACCAATAAAATGAGAGTACTCAAAAGCAGAGCTCATTTTATGATCTCCTTAACGTGCAATAAATCCGGGCCAGTGTCGCGGGGCGCTGTGGGGCATACTGCACGGCGCTCATCTTGAGGGGGCGCCCCTATTCCCCTACGCCGGCGGAGAGCTTAGCACACCCCTACGTCAAGTGGGTATAAAGACATGCTGATAAACGGGGCAGCGCACAACGCAGCTAAGGATGAAGTTCCGTATTTTGGGAGACCAGTGTTCTTAATGAGAATAATTCTGATACTTAGTTTGCATCTCAAAAGCTTTAGTAAGCCTCGCCTTGGATCATCTTTCCGTTTACTTATAAATAAAATAACCTACCTGTTACCTACCTACCTGTACCCTATTAACATAATCCCATGAATCATATTACGCAACGTGTCGAAAACTTATTATAAATAATTTAGGAAACTTGTGAAAATTAATCACATGAGCACCTTTACAGTTTATTCATTGCAGCATTATTTATCTCTCGGTTTTCCTTGCCCCTAATTTTCCCCTAGGCATGTATTCCGGTTCCTGCCGTGTACGTCATGGCCTGGCACCACGTGTGAGGAATGTTCTCATAAAGACTATCACAGTACCTCACCGGCCATCATATTTTATTCTGCACTTCATCCTAATGCCCGCAAAGACGTGCTGATACAAATAAAAATAAGAACAGCTTGCATCAAGTGTCTCTTCGTTGGGCTTTGTGTTGCCTTTCATATTTTTTTGTGTAAATAGTCAGATTTTATAAGAAGCAAAGAATGAGGCAGATTTTATTAAAAGCTGAATATAATAGATGTAGTGTCAATGAAAAACCGGAGTAAGCAACATACTAGAATATTTTCAAAAGTTCTTAATCTACCCACCACCTAACAATAATCACATTATTAAATAATTATCAGATCATAAATACATAAAAGTAAAAAAAAAATGGCACTATCTTCTGTTCAAAATAGTTAACGAATTGTAATGATGACAATGACCTAAAGGATACGTAATTAGTAACTACATTGTATCCTTAAGTAATATCCTTCTATTGCCAACTAGCTTTCGCTAACTAGTAGCTAGCGAAATCTACAGATAGCTGAACAAGCGTCAAGTGTGCTCCGCTGTCAACAGATGTAGAGCAGCCAATATTAAGCTTTCTAGAAGTAGGCACACCAATCAATACAACATGATGTACCTCACACACGCCAAACATGCTACAACTTCTAATCGCTACGATTAATCATACGATTAGATGTTTTTGTAGAAAAATATCAAATCACTTCTCCCGCTCTGGACAAATCGGAAAGGCGTGTTAGACTTTTACTGAGTAAAATCTACTTGTGTTTCTTCAATTGTTTGTGCCAGGGGCCATGGTATCTTTTTCGAACAACCATCGCTAGCATAGCATAGCATACCAACTATCGCTAGCATAGCATAGCACGCAAACCATCGCTAGCATAGTATATCAACCATCGCTAGCTTAGCATAGCATAGCAACCATCGCTAGCATAGCATAGCATACCAACCATAGCATAGTATCGGCCCTAGCGGAATCCGTCCCTATATACTATTTCACATTTAATCGATTCGTATTAGCACTACGATAAAATATAACGAAACGCAAACGAACTAAAAAGACGTCTAATCATTTATCTTAGATAAGTTTTAATCTGACGTTTTAAAATTGTTCAACACCTCTCACTGTATCAGTTTGAAAATGATCGCCACGATATATATTTTCAATTTCCGCGACACGTTCTATAATATCTCTTCATCTTATACGATTGCATCTGTGATGTTAAGTTATCATTAATAGTTCTAACCTCCAGTCGCGTGTTAGAGCTCCACAAATCGTCAGGCGCACTGCATGTAACACGCCTCACTTCGAGATTGATAAAATCTGATAAATCAGCGTCGCTTCCGGCACTAGCATTCACTTACCAAATGTACAACATGCTCAGCTGGCCGCTGTTTGGATAAATAATGCAATGTCGTATGTTTGAGTTGAAATTTGTTCCACGACTAATGGCGTTACTCTCATATATAGACTTACTTTAATTTTTTTAATGGGATAAGTGTTATTTCTTTTTTATTATAGAAATTTCCGTTTCAAGACTGTCTCTAAGTGTTGAATTCCTATTTCCTTGACAGTGAAAGATACCAGAAAATGAATACCACAAGAAGAAAAAATATAAATCAGTCAGTCCATCAGTTATTTTGTTTAACATGGGTATGGTTACAGAAAGTATAAACAGATAATAGGTACTACGTTTTGCCAAATGATACGACGCGACGGACGTACCAATTTTTTTTTTATAAGTTATAAACTAGCGCTTGACCGCAATCCCGCCTGATGGTAAGCAGTGGTGCGATCATTGATGGTAAAGCGTGCTAGTTTATGAAGAGCCTATTCACTCTAGCCTTGAAGACACTCAAATTGTAATGTGACGGAAACACCGTCGCTGGCAAATTGTTCCAGTCCCTCGATGTACGCGGTATAAAAGAGGAAGCGAAACGCTTCGTCCGGATCGCAGTGGTGTCAACAACGTAAGGGTGGAAACTCGCCATACGACGGGTCGTCCGATGGTGGAACGGAGATGGGGGAATTAAATCATGCAATTCCCTTGCACACTCACCAGAATGCAACCTATAGAAGACCGAAAGGCTGGCTACTCTACGCCTGTGCTCCAGGCTTTGGAGACCGTTTCGAGTTAAGTCTGGGTCGCCAATCATATATGCGATAACGCCAAGTTTTCTGGCAGCCACCCTGGCCTTGGACTCAATGAACCGCCCAAAATTAAGGTTCGAGGAAATCTCTACTCCCAAAAGCTGAAGGCGGTTGGTGCACTCCAAGGATACATTCTGAAAAGTAGGAGCCAAGGTGAACGGGCTCCTTTTGACGGTGAAAAGACACGCCTGTGTTTTGGCGGCATTGAATGCTACAAGATTGGCTTTGCCCCATTCGGAGACTGCCTGTAGTGCAGCACTCGTACGCTCTACCATAGCCTCTCTTTCGGACCGGATTGTTTCCTTACTAGCCCGAGCTTCCGGCAGGTATCTCTCCACAACTGTGCTGTCATCTGCATACCCATAGATACCGGGCATCAGCAGATCGTTAATATGCAGCAGGAACAGGGTTGCAGAGAGAACAGACCCCTGAGGGACACCGGTTGGGTTGACATGTGCTCCGATGAGCAGCCGTCGACAACAACTCGGAGTGACCGTTCAGTCAGGAAGTCTTTTACCCGGCAGTCAGGCCAGCGGAAACGCCGTACGCTGGAAGCTTACTCAAAAGGCCAGCGTGCCATACCCGGCCGAAGGCCTTCGAGACATCAAGGGAGACGGCAATCGCTTCCCCATTTTTCTCGAGGGCCTCGCCCCACAAGTGAGTGGCATACACTAGTAGTTCCCCAGTTGACCGATTGCGCCGAAAACTGTACTGTCGGTCACTGAGGAGATCGTTATCTTCCAGGTAAGCTAAGAGGCGCGAGTTCAATACACGCTCCATAATCTTGCAGAGTATGGAGGTTACCGAAATCGGCTGAGAGTTGGTAGGATCGGCATGACTACCCTTTTTGGGCACGGGCTGCACGTTGGCAAGCTTCGAGGACTTGGGCACTATACCAGTCCCAAATGAGAGGCGATACAGGCGCGTCAATACAGGAGACAACTCGGGCGCACATGCCTTAAGAACAATCGCTGGTATACCATCTGGACCACTGGCCTTATTCACGTCCAGACGACACAGTGCTCTCAGGACCTCCTTGTTCCGAATGCGAACCTCCGGCATTGAAGCTCCGCAATGAGGTAAATTAGGTGGAGTAGCACTGCCAGTATCAAGACGCAAATTATGGGCAAAGAGAGATGCAAAGAGACCTGCTTTCTCTCTCGCCGTCTGAGCCAGTGTTCCATCAGGCCTAACCAGCGGAGGCAGTGTGGGCCGACAGAAGTTCGCCTCGACTGATTTGGCAAGGTACCAAAAAGATCTGCTACCGGATGGCTGCGCAGATAACTTGTTGCCAATATGGGTAATACGGTCGAAGCGAGCCCTCTTAGGCGCCTTTTTGTAGGACTTGGCAGCACAGTTAAAGGCTCTCTTCTTTGAGCTTAGATCCGGAGCTCTGCGGTCACGAGCGTCACCCCAGGCGAGAAATGCCGCGAGAGAAATTAAAATAATGAAGGTTTCATGTCAATATAATATTACATTCAAAAATAAAATCAATTCAAAATATGTCAGTTTTGTAATCATTTATAAAAATACTAATAAAAAAAAAAATAATAAGTCATCACTATTATAAATAAATAAATACATAATTCAATCAATGAATAAAATCATAACTCTTAAACTAGCAAGTCGGGATCATCATAGGTAGGTAGCGTAGCTATACCTTTGTTTATCAGTGGTAAACTCAATGATGGAGTAGAGCTATCTAAAGGAAATTTAAATAATGTTCTCCTATTAAAGGATCCCAAAGACTCTATTTCTAATAGATGCTGGTATATTATTGTATACTAGCTTTTCGCCCGTGGCTTCGACCGCGTGGAATTCGGTTGTATCGCGCTTTTTAGGTTTCTCTCGGGAATTTCATTTTTTTCAATAAAAGGTAGCCTATGCCCTTTCTTGGGGTCTAAAGATTGTCTGTGCCAAATTTTATCAAAATCGGTTGAGAGGTTTAAGTTGGAAAGCATAACAGACAGACAGCCAAACAGACAGAGTTACTTTCGCATTTATAATATCAGTATGGATTTTTGGGGCGATAACTAGCATTCTGATAAAAAAAATGTGTATTCTGACAAAAAAAAAACCCCTCCACAAGATGAGTCAGTAAATGAGATGCACTCAACACGTCCCATTTATGACGTGTAAAAGTGATCAGTGATCCTACTTGCTTAATAAACGATTTCATTTCATTTCATTAATGTTCGTGAGTGGGATCAGTGGCGACGTACCAGGCGAGCAGCGGACGGCAACAGTTGACACTATTTAGTACTACGGTCTACGACACTACAGCGCTCGGCTCCGGGCGGAAGTCTTATTATGTGGTACTCCAATAATAGCACCTTACAATTGCACATTGTCGCTCACCGTTGCCATTGGAATCGTCGAAAGCTTTAATCGAACCATATGGAGCAGAATCTGCATATTTTGCATTGTTACATTCTGGTAAATGACTTTGTTTCTACCCCTATTGATTCAAATATTGATGTTGCTAATGAATTAGTACCTAAGTAGGATAGCTTAGCCATATCTATCATATTCTGGACTTGATCCGTTTTTGCGACTTGACCAACACTAATCTCAAGGTAAATGATATCAAATCCGAATTAACATTCATAGCCTGTCCGTTATTAGAAGCCCACGTTTTGTGTCCAATAGACTCCACAAACATAGCGATTATCTGGACATAGTCGGACAGTACGGCACGCGGGACCGTGCGCTACACCTCGGACATCTGGCCGATAGTGTCCGGGGGAACATGGTGTTTAGTGAAAACTGTGAAGTGTCATGTTCATGTGATAAAGCTACAACACTCAGATCTACCTGTTGTTCCTACATAACGACTTACTTACCTACTTTTCTTTCGTTAAACATCTAAACCTCGACAGCTCGATACCTAAAAACTATTTTATCATCCTCCAGGCAATTACACGATCAAATGTTTGCTCATCAACTTGAACAGACATTGACTTCGTTTCCCTTGTTGAAAAACTTAACTAATATTAAGTTAACTGCATCTTTTTCTTTCTATTTCATTTAAAAAAGGACAGAAGATAATTTGTTAGCTTAGACCTGTCAAATTAGTCCGCGGTAATTAGTTCGTGATGTATTTTTGGTCGCCATGTTTATAATCGGGTCTAAACTGTCTATGGAAGATCTTAATTTGACAGGATGACGTAAACTAAAATGTTATCTTATATTTTTTTCGTAATGAAATTAGTTTAGTTTGTGAACCAGAGAATCGGCGCCAATGTCTAGACCTTCGTCATTACCTTCACGGAATCAATTAACGTTTTATATGCTCCTTTGGAATGGCATAGACTACAGAAAAAAAATGAAAGGATGATGAGAATAAAAATTAGTATCTACTTAATGGTAACAAATGATCAACTATTTATTTAATGAATGCGGCTGTGTTTACGCGGATCTCTAAAGAGTTAGTATAAAGATTAACTTGTGTACAATCTTAGGTAATGTATTGTAGAAGCTCCGCGCCGACACCGCGGCACATAATGTTTGGGTCCGTATACTATCTAGTAGTCGTTAATCTTTTATTACCTCTAGTGATACTAGTGTCTCCTAGTAAGTGTTAGAGATTTTTGCCTTAAGTCATGTTCGGGTAAGTTTGAAGGTGTTGAAACGAGTCATAATATACGTTGTTACGGTTACGTCAAGGTTTATTTGGGTCTATTCCTAATACACCATCATCAATGTCTAGGAATATTATATAAAAGACTTCTTAACTTAAAAACTATTTACAGTATCAAAAAAGGTTCTATATAAAATACTAGCTTTCCGCCCGCGGCTTCGCCCGCGTGGAGTTCGGTTATATCGCGCTTTTTAGGTTTCCCTCGGGAACTTCAAATTTTTCCGGGATAAAAGGTAGCCTATGTTTTTTCCCGAGGTCTAAATATTGTCTGTGCCGAATTTCATCAAAATCAGTTGAGAGGTTTAAGCGAGAAAGCGTAACAGACAGACAGACAGACAGACAGACAGACAGACCGACAGACAGACAGACCGACAGACAGACAGACAGAGTTACTTTCGCATTTATAATATTAGTATGGATTTTCTTCTCAACAACACCTCTTTCGAAATAAAAAAAAAACTCATTTTGAACGGCTTTCAGGCACAAATTGCATCACCACTCCTAGACAGGACCGTTTTCTTCAAAATGTTTCTAGGAGACAACCCAATATTACCGCTAAGCAAATGGTTCAGAGGCTACAATCTGACCACCAATTTTTGGTTAGTAAGCAAACTGTAAGAAAAATATTACATGAAGCTGGACTTAATTTTCGCAAACTACTTTGAGTTCCAGCTTTGCGGCGTGGCATTCACGGGGGGGCACTATTGTAGGCTAGAGAACAATTAGCATGGAGTGACGAGTAATGGTCCATGGTGCTTTTTTTCTGATGAGTCTCGGTTTGAATTTCATCCGAATCCACGAAGGTTTGGCGAGTTCCTGGTAGACGATGCCGTCTCCAGCATACACAAGAAGTTCATTCATATCAAGGCGGAATTATCATGATATGAGCTGGTATTCGTTGGGGTACATGAACCGATCTCATTTGGGTAAAAGGAACATAAATGCATTGAAATACCACAATGAGGTAGTGGAACCTGTGATTATTCCACACAGAATACAAAAGTACCAAGAGTTCCAATTCATGTCATTGAACACGTATGGGATACGTTATGACATGATGATGATGACAGATGACAGAAGACCAACTTCTCATGTACTAAACAACAACCTGGGACCTGATACCACAGCTCGATTAGAATAATTTAATTTTGAGCATGAATAACCGATGCCGAACTGTAATTAATATTAGGGGAAATATTGATTACAAATTTTAATTAAACGCCTTTTTTGTTATAATTGTCACTAATTTTCATAATTGCCTATATAAAACCCATTATGTACAAAGTAAAAATTACACACAAAAATAAAATTACTTACAAAAATAATCTTTGTTGCATTTTTTTTTTAATATATAATTGCTAGCATAATCCACAAAATAAACTTTTAATTTCATATATAATTGTTTTAACAAAATATTTACAGAATTTTGTAAAATAGGATAAAAAAAAAGAACAGAAATATCCCTAAGCATTAGTGATGTGTGTATAATATTTCCGAGAGTGAAAAGTTCCTTTGAAAGTATCTGTTCGATAGTATCACAGTATAAAATTTGATTTTTATACTGTGATAGTATGTTCTCTTACGAAAGTACTGACAAAAATGTTAAGAATCAGATTAGAAAGCTCTGTGTGCCTAATAGTAGTTTCATTTACAAATTGAGTATTTGCATAGGATAATTTAAATCCACTTTAAACCGGTTTCGTATGACATTGAGGTATTTTAATAAATAATAAATAGAGTCCTCAATATGTCTGTCCGTGAGTCCGTGCAACGAATAGTGTCAATTATTGCGTATGTTTTTCGTAGAATAAGGTGTCAACATACTCTGGCACTGCCCTTCATAAATCATCTCTGCCTCTTCAAAAATTATTCATAAAGTCACGTCACAACATATTTGGATAATAGCAATTGGTAAATTACATTAATAATATAAAGCTAGACAAAAATGACATCCTCATGTCACAGTGTTTCATACGATCTGGTGTGCTGGATATACATGTATGACTGTTGACATTGCCTGGTTTAAATATGATATACACTAAGAATATATAATTCTCTTGAAGACCAACATCTGAAGGGCAAATCCTTCCATTTATATCTGAGTCTCAATATGTCAAAAATAACTTTTTAACAATGATTGCTGCTGACATGAGATTGCGAATTGAATTTGAATGCTATTTAGGTATGCAAGCACCCTTAAATATATTCACCCAATATAATAATTAGTAGTAGTAATATAAAAAGTACTAGTAATATAAAAATAGATAAAAGCTATTCTCAGGCCTAACAAATGTATGTACCAAATTTCATTAAAATCGGTGCAGTCGTTTTGGAAGAGTTCGAGGATAAACACAGTGGCAGAAGAATTTTATATGAATATTCAGGAACTGAACCTTTTCAGTTCCTGCCCGTGTGAGACGACACGGCGCGCGCAATATCCGGCAATATCAAAGAATAAAACTGTCAAAACCCATTTATATGAATAATGCCATCTTACAGGACATTATTTCATTTTCATCTCTTACAATTTGAACCTTTTCTATTCAAAAACAAAGTGTCATTTTCTCTGAGGTGCGGGAGTGAAGTGAGTTAACTGCATTTTTATGGAGCGTATGGTAAGTGGCACTTATGTCGGTTTAGGGAAGTATGAGGGACAGCTTTATGGTGAGATTTAAATTGTATGACGGGCACATTCACGGGTTCGCCGCCGGCTGGCAGTCTGGGGTGCCACGGAAACTGTTCAAATATTACTGTTTAGAGTCGATTGTCATGATAAAGGGGAAAAGGGTGTTCTACGGAAAAGTAAATTAAACTTTGTTGTGAGAGTGAAATTACGGTAACGTAAAAATTGGATAAACATTTTAGTTTTTACATTACCGTAGTTTACCTATTCTATGATTATCTGTACTTCCCCAAGGTATGTATTTCATTAATATTTTACATTCAAGGAAAATCTTGGAAGCATTTTCCACAAGTTACTTTTCAAACAACATCGATCTCGTGCCCTTCCTGTACCAATATATTTGTGGTCGGTGCAACATGTCCTCCACACTTCTCTATTAGGCGTCATCTCATAAGTCACCTTTTTAAACATATCATCATTCACACATTTATTCATCGTTTCTTCGGTCTTCCTCTACTCTAAGAGCCATCGACATTCATACTCAAAACTCAACCAAACTACCACCACTTCACCACAACAAACAACCGAGTTCCACACAACTTTTCAACTATCAGTCCCACTTTCAGACTTCGTCTTATATACTCATTTCTTATTCTTTTCACACAACGTATTTAAGATTATTAAACTTACCTTTCTTCATTTTAACGTACGTAAAGCCAGTTGTACCACGATAGATCTTAATTAAATAATATAATTAGTCTCATAAACTGTAGCAAGGGCTGCGACCGATATTATACTATCTTAGACGTAACTGGGGAATTTCGAACAGTAAGTGGTGACACTATTTAGTGCCCATAAAGAAAATCATATTTCCTGATTGTAAGAAACAGGCAACAGAACCAATAATACCTGATTCAGAACAGTTCAGGGTCTATAATCACTACTAGTTAGTGATATATATTGCTATCAGAATTGTTTGAAATAATGGAACAGTTGATAATGTTCCACGTGACTCCGGCACTTGGTGTAGTACTTTGTGGTGATTTTACCATCACATCTTCTTCTTCTTCTCAGCCTACAGAGGTTCATTCCTGGTAAAAGGCAGCGAATGTAAAAGCAGTACCTCAATTACTGCATACATATAGTACTGCAGCTATATTTGGGCTGGTGCTGCGAAATGTCACCTGGCCACTTTGGATTCGGTAGAGAGGCGTGCGAAGCGGCTGATTGGCGACCCAGATTTAATTCGAAACGAATACGAAAAGAATTCTTCAAAGGCTCACAGGCGTAGAGTAGTCAGCCTTTCGATAGGTATTCTATAGGATTCATTTTGGTGAGTGTGCGAAGGAATTGCATGATTTAGTTCTCCCGACTCCGTTCCACCATCGGACGACCCGTCGCACGGCGAGTTTCCACCCTTACGTCGTTAACACCACTTCGATTCAGACGAAGCGTTTCGCCTTCTCTTTCATACCGCGTACATCGAGGGACTGGAACAATTTGCCAGCGGCGGCGTTTTCGTCGGACTACAATTTGATTGTCTTCAAGGCTAGAGTGAATAGGCTCTTAATAAACTATTGCGCTTTACCATCATCGATTTCGTCACTGCTTACCATCATCGATTGCGTCACTGCTTACCATCAGGCGGGATACCGGTTCAGCGCTAGTTTATAATTTATATTAAAAAAAGCAATTGCAGTGTGGCCCGACTGATTATCCCTGATGGCGAAAAATTTCATTTACAAAAATAGAGGTCCTCTTCTTTGTCACCGCTTTGATTTGTGAACCCCTTCAAAACGCGCGTTCTACAAAATAATGTGCGTCAATATGTTCCGTTCTCGCAATCAATATCGATTGTTAGTTGGTCGACTGGTCGGCTCGGTGCGGGCTGGCGTCGTCGACTCAACTCCATGCTATCCGTGATCTATGCCGCGCAGCTGACACCTGCACGGTAATTACGTAACACACTATCAACAGCAATGGGTTTCATTTTGACAGTTAAACAACATTCATTACGTTATTGACATAGCGTACTGGACAGTGAACACAGATATTTTTATTTACATAGCGTACTGGACAGTGAACACAGATATTTTTATTTACATAGCGTACTGGACAGTGAACACAGATATTTTTATTTACATAGCGTACTGGACAGTGAACACAGATATTTACATAGCGTACTGGACAGTGAACACAGATATTTACATAGCGTACTGGACAGTGAACACAGATATTTACATAGCGTACTGGACAGTGAACACAGATATTTACATAGCGTACTGGACAGTGAACACAGATATTTACATAGCGTACTGGACAGTGAACACAGATATTTTTCGAACATATGGACCAATGGACTAGCAATAAGCTTCAAAATGATTCCACGTGATAGTAATAGTGTGTTACACAATTAATAACATTAGTAACATTAGTTGGTAAGGTCTGCACATAAAGTATTCGATTCCACGTGATAGTAATAGTGTGTTACGCAATTAATAACATTAGTAACATTAGTTGGTAAGGTCTGCACATAAAGTATTCGATTCCACGTGATAGTAATAGTGTGTTACGCAATTAGTAACATTAGTTGGTAAGGTCTGCACATAAAGTATAAAGTCTGATTTATACCGCCGCGTGACAGCCATAAAGTTTTAAAACGAGAACAATGATGCCTCCGTGGTGAAAACGTACAGCTGACAGCACATCAACTTACTACAATCTGTCAGATTTCCTTATTAGATTTTTAACTTTATCTCTAAAGCATTAAGGCTCAAGGTTGATTGGAAATCTGACAGTTTGGGGTAGCTTGACCTGCTGACGACCGTACTATGTGATGAATGAGCTTTTACATTTTTCAAAGAGTTCACTCAACTGTTCAAAATTAGATTATTGTGTGGTGTGAAGTGTCGCCATAACAATTTTGTCTTTATTTTCTGATTTTTCAGTTTTCAGTACTTAATTCGATTATAATTTATTATTTATTTAATGACTTGTAGTATTTCGAATTTGTTTTCGTTTTTGTTTCACTGTGAATTTTCAATATTTTATTCATCGACTACTCCAATTAAATATGAATTCCTCTACTTAAACTAATCCCAGTCTAGGACAGTCACCCTACGTGTCTGGAGGTTGCGTGCGAGCACCGTGTTGGATCTCTCAACCAATCAGCGCACTGCGGTTACATTTTCAATTCACACTCGGCTAGGAAACGGATATTGTAAGTGACAGCCGAACAGATACGGGCCGTGCTTTATTTGCTTTTAATGTAGAAAGTATAGTTACTGTGGGAAGAGGGATTATGTGCCCGTCTTAGATACGAGTGCTTCGTACTTAGGTAGCTTCTTTTTAGAATTTCATAGATGTTGGAATTTTACGAATGGGCCTTGAGACAGTTCTTGCTAATTGTTTTAAGGTCCCTACGTAAAATTCGCAAAAACTCTAGTAGTGTTTTTCTTCTAAAAATACGTTGCCCAGACTAGAAATTTCTCCTGTTTCGTGTCAGCCAGACCCGGAAAAACTAGTAGGTCATACAAAGTCATTGATTTTAATGTTTTTGAGGTCATACAAATTCAATATTTTTACCGTGCGGGAATCTAACCCGCACCATGCAGCGCAGCAGTCAATCGTTTACCCAATACGCCAACCATGTTAGCATGGTTAAAGCTGCAATGATGAGTAACAACATCGCCGCACCGCACCATATCTGAACTCGAAGTTCTAAAAATACAGTATTTTCTGTTAATTTTATCCTGAGATGTATAGACGAGTACGCATACGAGTGCTATACAATGTAGCTTGCGACAATAAACCGCGACCCGTTTCCTGGCACTTTGGTTTGTGTGCAACGTTCACCGCAAACGCCGGCTTTAACACTTTTAGACATTCAATATACAGTCTGCGGCTAACTAATATTACGAATTACACAAGGAAAAATAATAAATTATATGAGGAAAATATTTTTCACACTAGCTGACCCGTGCGAAAAATTCGCACTATATAAAATAGTATTCCATGGTACCAGGGACGAATATCTGTCGATTGGTGGGTCGGACGTTCAGATTGGTTCGATAGAAAGAGAGAAAAAGGGAGAAAACGGTTTCAGACCCTTGGAGAAATAATATATGTTGATACATATGTATATACATACATAAACTTTTTATTACTTATTATTTAAAGTAAACATGCATTTTCTGGGCATGCTATTTTCATCCTTGACCTCATCCATAGTTGCACATGAGGCGCGATTGAAGCCAAGACCAAAAGCATATAGCAGAAAAGGGAATTGTTGTGTTTCCATACCAGATAGACTGAGCCCTGCTGAAAGTTACCTGTTTGATACTGGACGTGGAAAGCAATTAGGAGTTGTGGCATATGTGTAGTTGAAAAACATACACCGGACAGTGCAGTGCATTGTTGAAGTTCACTTATTGGTTTATGAGAACCGCACAAAAAGTGAAAATTGTGATCAAATGTGTACTAAGTTGGAATTACCGAGAGCGCCTTACAGAGGACGAAAAACAGATAACACTTAGAATCGTTTCTAACAAACGTCGCTGAATGTGGTGAGCGCGACCGCAAGCTGCCTCCACCAGCATGATACGTTCAGATCCACCACACGCACTCCACCACCAGCGCGGGCTGTGTTTATGTTCAATCATACTAATGTAAATTATGTGTGTCCAACCCTCGCAATATTTCAACTGCCACATTGAATTCTGTGGAAATATGCGGTTAGAGAGCGGTATAGGTGAGCATGTGGAAATGAAAACCACTTACGAACATGTAACTTGCGGTTTGTGATTCAATATAGGTAATACATATACATACTTAACTGTTTTGACTTCAACTTAAATTTCATCATGACCTGTGTGAATTTTAAGATAACACCAGTAAGTAGACAACTACAACAAAAAACGAACCAACGAACTTACTTGTACGCTTGTTATTGAGTCAGTTCACAATTGAGTCTCGGTGCTGGAATAACTAGTTATAGTTTACGAGCAGACCATGTAGCACGTCGCAGCACTCGGACGTGCTATGAAGACATTGTGGTGCGTGCGACGTGGCGCGGGCGCAACGTGCCGCATTATGCAAGCGCCCTGCTGCGACCTGACAGGCTGCCGTGCAGCGTCAGATGCTCGGAACTTTCACAGTACAGGAGTTTGAAGAGAAAAAGCTTTGGTTAAAGGGTTTTTTTTTATAATCATAAACTTGTGTTCGACCACAATCCCGCCAAAATGGTAAGCAGTGATGAAATCATTGATGGTAAAGCGCGCTAGTTTATTAAGCCTATTCACTCAAAAAGCTGAGTTATTAAGAAGGAAGACGGCAGTTGAGTGAGGTGATGCAATGTTCCGAGGTGACGCAAACAAAGAAGAAAGCGCCCGTGTCGCGACTCCGGGCTAAGAATAAAGCGCCCGGACCCGACAAAGTTCCTGGACGAGCTCTCGGCCTGGCTCTGAAGGAGCTAGAGCCCCAGCTGAGGTGGCTCTTCGCCACGATGCGCCACCAGACGCCATCATGCGCGTAAGGGCCCTGGCGGAAGATACGGTGTCCCGGGGTGGGATGGTCTTGGCGGTGTCTTTAGACATCTCCAACGCATTCAACACTCTACCCTGGAGCTGTATTCGGGAGGCTCTGAAATACCATCGGGTGCCTCCCTACCTCCGCCACATCGTAGTGGTTTATCTGGAGGACAGATGCGTCATCTGTCGGGGACGTCACGGTGCCGGTATGTCGTGCGGTGTTCCACAGGGATCGGTCCTGGGACCGCTCTTGTGGAACATCGGCTACGACTGGGTGCTGAGAGGCGAGCTTCCGTTGTGTACCGACTTGACGTGTTATGCGGACGGCACACTTGTCAATGCCTGGGGGAGCTCGCACAGGGAAGCGACGTTGGTAGCCACGGCTGCGGTGTCACAGGTGGTGAACCGCATCCTGGGCCTGGAGGTGGCCCTTGACAAGTCGGAGGCCATGGTATTTCATGGCCCCCGGCGTGCGCCGGCGCCGGGATCACATATCGTGGTCAGTGGGGCCCCGATAGCTGTCGAGTCCACCATCAAGTATTTGGGACTGGTTCACGACAGCCGATGGGAATTCGGGCCCCACTTCCGGCGGCTGGCGTCCTGGCCGGGTCCCCGCCCTGGGACCTAGAGGCGAAAGTACTCGCGTCACTATACCGATGGCGCGAGGAAGAGCGGACACGGGGCTCCAGTCCCGTGCAGCGGCAGATAGAGCTGCGTCGAGAAGAGTTCCGTCAGGTCCTGGTGGCGGACTGGTGGCAATGGCTTCTGCACCCTTCCGCCAGCCTCTTTATCATCGAGGCGATCCGGCTAGTACTCGATGACTGGCTCGGAAGAAGGCACGAATCCCGTTCAGGGTGACGCAGTTACTGTCGGGGCAAGGCTGCTTCGGCAAGTACCTGCATCGCGTAGGCAGGAAGCCGGACGCTCGGTGCCACCACTGCGTCACGCGCGCACGTGACTGAAAAGACACCGGGGTGGTTTTTAGTAAAAAAAAAAGGTGATGCAATGTTAAACCCAATTAACAACACGACAAACGATGCTGCCATAAAGGGAGATTGAACTGTATCATGCCGGAACACGACGAATCTGTTGGCGGCAAGTCTTTGTCTGGTGGGTGTTCTGCCGGCAGCCGATATTATGGCCTTCACCGAGAAAACGGATTTTGCAAAACAAATGTGTCATAATGAAATAAAGGTTCTTTGTTTAATTAAATATGTATTTTAATCTACTGCTTTAGCAGTATATTAAAATACATAACAAGCATTTCTAACGCAGAGATTTATCGCTGCGTTAGAAATGCTTACTACACTATTTTCACTACTTTGTAATTCTCAAACAGACTCCTAAACACTTAATTGGATAAAAAGCACACGCACTTTTCTAAAAGTTTTTTCTAAGAAAACAGCTAATTTTCAATAGAGGCTCTTTCTATTGAAATTCACATCAACACCTACTCAATTAATCGACGTGAAAGTTTCGACAATGGAGTGCTATTCTTACAATAATCAGAGGGTCGTGATGAGCTGCTCTTTTATTTTCCGGCAGGTCAATTTCGATGTACCGTTAGGTGGTCCGATCAGACGCACACAACTCAGGGCTAATTATCTACTGACCTGAACTCATAGTGTTGTATCTATAGTGTTGTACTATTCATTTTTAAAGAAATCGTTTGCTAAAAATGAATGTAGGCACATCATTTTACAGACGACAGCGCATCAAGCTAATACAAACTGTCAGATTTCTATATTGATTTTTTCATCTTTATGTCTAAAGCTTTAAAGCTCCAGGTTGATTGGGCAGATTTGACAGTTTTGGGTAGCTTGACCTGCTGTCGTACATACAGTCAGCAACAAATTTCTGTTAACATGAAAGAGGGAGAGAGAATCACAGTACTGTTAAAAAAACTAAAACTTTAATCGACTTTTGGAGTTGACCGCTACACCACCATGCTAAAATACAATATTAAGAATTAATTATAGGCGTTTACTCATTGTACCTTGTATCAATGACGACGCTAAAATATTAAGAAATGATCACTTCTTTACTCCGGTCAAAAGGTCAATGGTTAAATTTGGTCTGAAAGGAGTGGTTAGTTAGAAAAGAGCTACATAAACAGTGTTGATTAGTAGGCCCCCGCGGCGCTCGCGGCCGGGGCGAAGGCGTCTCCATTGTAGGACGCGCCAGTAGTGATGATTCAATCTATAGTTATTATTTCGGACTTTACCTTGTACAGACGGCCAGGCGGAAAGGTGCAAACGATAGGTGAGGCGATAATGTATCAGCTAATCTGTCATTTTAAGCAATAGCATTGAATTATGCACTAGTAATAGCTGTTTGCTACTCCTAGGTTATGCCAAGAGCCAAATAAAATAAAGTGGATATTATATCGAACTAAAAACAAGTAGGAATACAGACGAATCAAATCGCTAGCGCCGAGCACCCGCCACCCGCCACTCGTGCAGTTCAAGGATATTCTTACGCTATTTAAAAATGAACACAAAAACCAGTCTTGTGACAAATCTCAAGCAAAAAATATGTAACAGGTTACCACGGCGGCATCCATAATAATTGATTACACAAATTATGGAAAGATAATTAATATTCGTCGGGTAGCAGAAGTAAAATCTGATAGACGTTTAGCGTAAAGTTAAATGTACTATACTTACTGATTACAAAAGCAAATTGACTATAATTTTAACTTGTTCCACACTTCTTAGTTAATTGTGTCCAACAAGTTATACTAGCGTTAGTGTGTTTTAACCACTTAACAAAAAAATCACGCTGTACCCTAATGGAGGCTACATTATTGAGAAATGTATCAACAATACTGCCATCGGCAGCGGACTTAACCTCTAACCCAAAAAGTCTATACATATGAAATTGTGTGCGTCCCAAAGCGAGATCTAAATCTTCTGGTTAACACTCGACAGCAAGACAATGGTCGCGCCACAACAACGGTAACCCGCGACCTGTCGCACTCGCTCACTGTCGGGACAGTTCGGACACACAGTGTCCATATACGTCCTATTTCAATTTTCTTCATGTTTTGCTTTCACATTTACAAGTAAGTACTTTTAGGTACATTCTTCAACCACGTGATTGCTAGAAAGGAAGTAGAAGTTACATAAAGTGTTACAAATTACAATGATCGATAAATTAGTTATGAGTAGGTATGACCGCTGATGACTTTTAAATTCATATTATCTAATGGTTTAAAATACAATCCGTACCACCCCTAGTGCTTCGAGTACGTTGAGACCCGATCGATATCTGCATAGATCGTTCTATAAACGTAACATTTCTGCAATTACATCACACCAGTTTCTCCGAACCACCTTCCACATTCACAGAGACTTACAAAACGATCTCCACTGTATGCTACGATAGATTCGCTGACACATGCAGCAGGTTTGCTCTGTGGCGTTTGTAGAGGCTATATCACATTGTATTGCCTGATTCATGTCCTGGTAAGTACCGATGTAACTGTTATGTGTTTTTGTGCATTTTCGCGGTCCTGTCCATAGCACCACGAATTCATACCTGGAACGACGACACTATAAAATGTGAACTGAAGGTCTTAAGGAAGTTAAATATCACACTATACTACGTTCACATTAGATATGGCTTGTGTTCTTAAATACCGTTCTGGTTTCTATGCAAGCATGCAGCGTTGTTTTAGCAAATTAAATATAAGTGTACCAGTGTTACTGTTACCTACCTATTTAAATGTAAGTGTACCAGTGTTACTGTTACCTACCTATTTAAATATAAGTGTACCAGTGTTACTGTTACCTAACTATTTAAATATAAGTGTACCAGTGTTACTGTTACCTAACTATTTAAATATAAGTGTACCAGTGTTACTGTTACCTACCTATTTAAATATAAGTGTACCAGTGTTACTGTTACCTACCTATTTAAATATAAGTGTACCAGTGTTACTGTTACCTACCTATTTCGGCATCTGGAAGTCATTACTAATATTGAAATCTCAATTATATCTCATAAGGTCAGCTGTTGTGTATAAGTATTTTGGCTTACTGAGAACTTACCGAGATTTAGTGTTAATTTTTTTGATCCTGGGTTCTTATAATAACAGTTACAGTATAGTAACTTTGCCTTTTGTAACATACGAAAAGTGAGAACTTTCAACTGTTGATGTCACTTATATCCGTTACCCACAATCTACTAACGGTCGATCCCAATTACCTGCTATATATCTACCTCTAGTATTGGCTACTAGGCGTAGAAAACCCTATCCAACCCCGGTTTTAACGTCCCAAGAATCAGTTATGTGACGATCTGTACGATTGTATTGTACTGGCTACCATAAGTAGCGACGTCATTAGTCTTGACAATCTACAGTACAAATAAAACTGTATTATTGAAGTGACACCTCTGTAGCATTATATGCCCTTTTTTGTTCGGGGTCAAAATTTAAACTCACGGTAACGGAAGTGATCTGATCGAAATTTCGTAAGGTAAAGTAATACCGCGCGGGAATACGTATGGCTACTTCTGCTGTTTCATTTTGATTTATTTAAAATATTACACACATACACTTCTGCCGGCACTTCCGGAATGCAACACGGTTTTTTTTTTTATTTCATTCACTCATATAACAATACTCTGATAAAAAAGTCGCTGATTGTAACTGCAGATTTTGCATTATGTACAAACGTCGGGTGCGGCACGTAAGTTGGCAAGAGTTATTGTAGTGGAGGGAAGTTTGCGCACATTTTCATACATTTTTACATGCGCGAACTTCTCTCTCTACAAAATGTTTTGCCAACTTACGTGCCGTAGCCGTACCGCTGTAGCAGTTTTGTTAAACGCTGTCAGTGACATGGCAATGCAGTTAAACGTTGTTATTCAGTTGTTCTACATAATGCCGCTGTTTTATAAAACAGTGGATTTGGCCATCCATCTGTGAATTATATGCATTTTGAATGATAACCTGATGATGCATGGAAATTAGTCTCCGACGGAGTCATATTACCAACAGAAAAGAGAAGAAACTATGAAAGTAAAAAACACTGACCTGTCATGGTGCATGACGTTGGGCTGCACCCAGGGCCCGGAGCCCCACTCGTCGTCGTCGTGCTCCTCGGGCTTTGCCCTCAGCAGCCCGGACAGCCAAGTGTACGACTTGCTGCGCTTCATCGCACACTGGCCCGCTCACACATCACTGTTCATTTTTAAGCACTTTTTAATTTTTAGCACTCTTGTCACTGTTTTTTTGTTTTGTTTTGCATTCAACTCATTGTGGGTACTAACTACTGGCACTCTGGTTTGGAATGAACTTAATTTTAGAAACACTGTTGTTTTTTTTTTTTAAATCACCGTGGTGTTCAGTTTTTGTTTGACACTTTACTTTTTATTGGTACTTTTGGCACGTCTTTTTTATATACGTAAAAACTGTTAATTTAATTTATTGGAATGTTTCGCGCATTTTGAAGACGCTCTCCAAACTATTCGTCACTGTACAACAATACGTCCTTATTACTTAGTGTGTTTCGACACTTGTGTGTGAAGCTTCAACTGCCGTCAAAATGTCAATTAATATTCGACTCATTAAAATTTCTCACTTCAACACGCAATCATGGACACATACAAACATATCTAGACAATTTGTCTAATTCGTACCTTACTGATATGAAAATAAAGTGTACAATAGTTTGTGCGTCAAGAGTATAGACATTTTGTATTCTCATCGAAGAAAATTGATGTCTGACAATTGATTTAAAAAAAATCTTGAAACGAGTGTAGAGTACTCAAAGTTCCGTACCTATAGCTTATGTATAATGTTATGATTTACATTGCATTGCTACTACCTATAACACTACTACAACATCACACAAGGAATTTTACAGGAGAATTGTACTGTTTTATCTATTAATTAATAAATAATTCGGAGAAAGGATATAAAGTAGGCATCTAATGCCAAGTAAAAGCCACGTAAATATATATAATTTCATATCAAAACCATAATAAAACCTCTAAATAACTTGTATGTACCAAGTAGGTACTGTGTCTAACCCTAAAATGGCGATGTCAAGTCCAACGCGCGACTATTACTCGGACAATAGAGTGTTGATCAATCAATGTAACCTTCACAAATTGAATAGCACACTCACGTCACTCAACCTCCACAGTAAACTATGAAGTTTCGTACTTAGCTGGATAACGAATAGTTTGGGAGAGCGCCCGATGTTTTGTGTGGAGACTGTTCTAATGAAGCCGACGGTACCTGTAACACAGAGAACGAGTTTTAGTGTTCGGTGTCATCGAGACAGAGGACGTATCTGTGGTACCGTACGCTTACGTACCAACCATGTAGGTGCTCATGTGGACACACTCAAGATGACCCAGAGTAGACGTTTGTATGTGAGGTGTTATTCCGGCGTGGGGAACACTTGAACATAGGTAATGATTATTTGAGTGCATTTAACGTGTAACTGTCATATTTCGTGAGCTCTTGAGGGGCGCTCTCGAGTTGATGATAACACGAGTGGACAGTGACTACAAAATATCTATAAACTACAAATAAACATAACGAGCAATTAGTTAAAATACAAGCTAACGCTAATATATATATATATATATATATATATATATATATATATATATATATATAAACATTCTACACAAGTCTAAAATAAAAAAAAAGAATAAGGCTTATTGGGCATGTAGATTGTGTCGGAGCATTTCTAATTAATATTTATTTTGTTTCGAGAGAAGCTTACCGTCGTGAATGCCTCACGTTCAAGTTATAATATTAGATTTATATAAAAACTAATAAATACCTGAGCTGAGATGCACTCTCGAGGTTTATCAGAACCATGGAATGGAGTATCATGGGCATCAATTTTGTGGACCGGGTTATGAATATAACAATCTGTTCCATCACTAAAATAAGTTAGTAATAAATAAATAATAATTATTAAATAAATCCATACTAATATTATGAATGCGAAAGTAACGCTTACGCATTCCCACTTAAACCTCTCAACCGATTTTGATGAAATTTGGCACAGATAATCTTTAGACCCCGAGAAAGAACATAGGCTACCTTTTATCCCGGAAAAATTTGATCTTCCCGAGGGAAACCTAAAAAGCGCGATATAACCGAACTCCACGCGGGCGAAGCCGCGGGCGGAAAGCTAGTAAATAATAATTATTTATTTGACTCCATACATTGGTCCATGGCTATTTTGGACAGAGAGGTACGAAGAGTCAAAGGGTCCCCTACTCTTTAACTAAAAGTGGGCGCAATGAATGTTGTTGTACTGTCAAAATGAAACCTATTGCCACTGATAATGTTTTACGCAATTGTCCTGCTGCACTATGGACGACCTCTGCGAGAATGAAGTGCAACACGGTAATTGCGAAGTACAAAGTAAACGCTGTCGAAGTAGTCCAGTTTTGGTCGAAGCTTAATACGAGCAAACAAATCAATCATGGGTACGATGAAGAACTGAGATGTAGTCGAGAGTAGCAAACATTCCTTCTGAAGACATATTAGAGCTTTGAAGTTAAGCTTTCCTTTTTTAAATTAATGAAGCAATTCAAGCTCTGATTTTAAAATTAACATATCAACTACTAAACAAGTAGGACATTCAACTAGTTCGGGACATGCGCCCACGCATCAGCGCGAATTATAACGAGCATTCACATTCTTGATATTGTGATTATGACAAGTTTAGTCTAATTTAATTACTTAATCGAAATAGTTGTAGAAAGACGCGGTTTTATAATTAAAAATTAGTGTTTGACCGCCCGCAGTCCTGCCTGATAGCAAGCAGTGATGCAATCGTTGATGGTAAAGCGCGCTAGTTTAATAAGAGCCTATTCGCTCTAGCCTTAAAGACATTGAAATTGTAGTCAGACTGGCAAATTGCTCCAGTCCCTCGATGTACGCGGTATAAAAGACGAAGCGAAACCCTTAGTTCTGATCGTAGTGGTGTCAACAAAGTAAGGGTGGACACTCGACGTGCGAGCATTAGTCCAATGACGGAACGAAGATAGAGGAATTTAGTCACGCAAACCCCGGGAACAGTCTGTAAAATGCATCCAATAGAACACCGACTGGCTGGCTACTCTTCGCCTGCTCCACAACAAATTAAAAAAAAGTAAAAACTGTAGTCTCTAGTTGTCAAGTACTTGTTATATGTAGAACAACACCAATTATGCAAGCTTATCCTCCTTTTCAAAGTCGGTTAAAACTTTTTACAACACGGAGTTGTTTTGCTTAACAGGTTGCTAGCCAACACCAAATAATACTTAATACTTAAGTACTAATACCTACTAGTACTATGTGTTACACGGTCGATCAGTAGATTTCGTGAAACATGCATTAAGTATAGGTACAACAATACGTAAATACAAGACAAAACAAATTGAAACAACAACGAAGTCACACGAACAACCACCATTTTGACATCCAATTTGCTTAGCAAGAAACTGTTCCTCATTAAATAAGATATTTAACTCAAAACATGTTACTTAAACCCTATTTCAATAATTATAAATCTATGTATTAATAACATTATAATCCGACTGCTGAAAATTAACTGAAATATCTCGTTTAGATACGCCATATTAACAGGCGTGATAATGACCTACAACGTTTTGCAGAATACCATACAAATGTTTATACAAACACAGCAAGTTAATTAAATAAAATAGAGATGAAGACCGTTGATTTAAATTGGATACGCAGACGGGAATAGATCCTGCGCGAGCTCCATGTTCGTACACTCGCAGCCAGTAATTGAACTCGCGGGGAAAACTGACGAAAGCAACAAGTTTGAGAAAACCAATAAAATTGTTAGCTTATGTAAATAACTGGTCACTGGTAGACACCATGGCAGCGGTATGGTAAGCACGCGGCCCTCGACGTGGAATAAATACTAGTGGTGCATGTTTCAACAGCCATGCAGTGATGATAATTGTAGCATCAGGACTCGCTAATTTTAAATCATCAATTGGACAAGCTTGTATCTTGCTTAACTGAAGGAAGGCATAGTCAGGACCAACTTACTTGCCAGGACGCCTCTTGTCGGAGCGATAGCCACCATAAACCTTCTCCACACGAGGCTTGATAATTTATGGACATGTCATTTTAGTGAGTTCGCAAGAGTTCGCGCTATTCAGCATCCTAGTGGCGTTTCGTTCTGTTGCAGTCAGTTGAAATCATTTTGAAAGTAATTGCGACGTAATCAGTGTTGTTGAACGGTCAAAATGAAACCCATTGTATCGAACAGTGTTGTTTTAAATTTTTAATATTATTTTTTAGTTTTTTATTTTATTGTTTAAATTTTATTAAATTTGTTTTAATCAAATTTTATTAATATATGTATGTATTAATATATATATGTGTAAGTTTCCAAAATGCATGTCGTTAAATCTATCCTTTCTGCCGCATTGGGTTAAGCAACGTGTAATGGTAGTAAGTGTATGATTAAATAAATAAATATCCCAGGTGTGCCCTTATTTTGATTTTTAGCAGGTTTGGTTTTTATTAGCTGCATAGAAGTTTTATTGATTCAAATTTTATTATTACCAACACTCTCTGTATCTCATTGGTCTAAATAAAAAAAATATTAGTAAAGTGTAGGTAATATTTTTTAAAATATAAAAACATCTACTACTCAACACTAGCCTGGCACTAAATATAAAAGTAATTATCTCAAGCATTCCCGTAGAATGAATCATGATTACAGTTAGTGGATATTCACTTTAAACAACAATCTTGTGCCACCGACGGGAAAACTTTTAAATCAGTTAGTGAACACGCGAGTCAGCGCAGAATAAAAAGTTCCCTGCGTTGGGACGCTGGTTACCTAGCTTTCGGAAGAACATCTCCATACTAAATAAGTCAGAAGGTAAACTAGCACTGAACTGGATAACCTGATTATATAGGTTGTGCTTAGAAATACACAATAAAGTCCAGAGGGAATATTTCCACATGACTTTGTCGTCTACAAACAACCTAGTTTTATATATACATTTATACATACGTAGATTTTACGTACATACGTGCACGTGACTCGTTTATTAAACAGACCTTGTAGAAACTAAAACCAATTTCCGTGCGTTCAGGCGCTTTTGCCATACCTATTATTGGAAACAATTGTAATAATGTGCCTTTGTGCCGATTGGCCTAATTCTGTTCTGTCTCCTGCTTGTTATGGAGCGAAGTGGAAAAATACGCAGATATAGACCAAATAAACACAAAACAGCCGCACAGCAGGGACCTTAGCTTTTATGTAACAAGTGCGATCAGATCAGAATTATATAATTTTAAGTATTTTTTATAATCCACCCTTACGCTGTTGACACCGCTGTGTAACACACTATCAGTAGCAATGAGTTTCATTTTGAGAGTTCAAAGATGAATGTTCATTGCGTTATTTTTATAAACCACCCTTACGCTGTTGACACCGCTGTGTAACACACTATCAGTAGCAATGAGTTTCATTTTGAGAGTTCAAAGATGAATGTTCATTGCGTTATTTTTATAAACCACCCTTACGCTGTTGACACCGCTGTGTAACACACTATCAGTAGCAATGAGTTTCATTTTGAGAGTTCAAAGATGAATGTTCATTGCGTTATTTTTATAAACCACCCTTACGCTGTTGACACCGCTGTGTAACACACTATCAGTAGCAACGAGTTTCATTTTGAGAGTTCAAAGATGAATGTTCATTGCGTTATTTTTATAAACCACCCTTACGCTGTTGACACCGCTGTGTAACACACTATCAGTAGCAATGAGTTTCATTTTGAGAGTTCAAAGATGAATGTTCATTGCGTTATTTTTATAAACCACCCTTAGGCTGTTGACACCGCTGTGTAACACACTATCAGTAGCAATGAGTTTCATTTTGAGAGTTCAAAGATGAATGTTCATTGCGTTATTTTTATAAACCACCCTTAGGCTGTTGACACCGCTGTGTAACACACTATCAGTAGCAATGAGTTTCATTTTGAGAGTTCAAAGATGAATGTTCATTGCGTTATTTTTATAAACCACCCTTACGCTGTTGACACCGCTGTGTAACACACTATCAGTAGCAATGAGTTTCATTTTGAGAGTTCAACGATGAATGTTCATTGCGTTATTTTTATAAACCACCCTTACGCTGTTGACACCGCTGTGTAACACACTATCAGTAGCAATGAGTTTCATTTTGAGAGTTCAACGATGAATGTTCATTGCGTTATTTTTATAAACCACCCTTACGCTGTTGACACCGCTGTGTAACACACTATCAGTAGCAATGAGTTTCATTTTGAGAGTTCAACAATGAATGTTCATTGCGTTATTGAGTGGTCGCATTTTTCGAACTTATGGAGCAATGGATTAGCAATATGCTTCAAAATGATTCCAATCGGTAGTACAATCGGTAGTACTATCGTGTTACGTAATTAGGGTGCAGGTTGGTGCAGGTCGTTCCTTATCGTTCCTCTACTAGGAGTGAATCTTCTGTTTCTACTTAATGTGCAGTGACGGTGACAACACTTTAAACTGTACAAAGTTCAGACTATCACTCATATGACTTGCATTTTGAACTAACAGTAGAAATAGTTATTTGTTATACAAGACTGCAAAGTTGCTTTTTAACCGCGTGCTCAATTTTAGTGACCGAGCAAAAGAAAGATTCTAAAATTCATTCCAACAAAAAAAAAAAAAAAAATAGAATGGATGGATTGATGAAAGAAATAAAAAGTATTTATTGTACCTAACTCTTAGAGGAAGACTATAAGACTAAACTAAACACAATAAAAATAAACAAATTGCACAAATAAAGTAATTAATTAGAAAAATTAATCAGAAATTCCTATACGAGGCCTAAAGGCCTAAGCTCTAACTCAGCATGGTGCTTTGACATTCGATAAAAATAAATGGATGGATGTTTGTTACTTTTTTCACGCAAATACTACTGAACAAATTTGGATGAAATTATAACCGGGATTAATACAAAGGACACTTACTTTTAACCTGATGTACACACATATATGGATCGCAAATTGCGATCCATGCAACTAATGCAGATGAAACCGCGGGGCGCAGCTGGTACTGTTAGTAGTAAATGTTGTACTTAGTGTATTTTAGAATTATTATGGATGTAATCTTCTATGATAGGTATTTTATTAATGTGTATCTCCTATATTTTTTATGTAGGTATATATTTTATGATCAGCTCTTTAATCGCCCAAAAGTTCGTCGGAAACAATGACCTATGTACAACAAGAGTTTTGGAAATTCAAGAAAAGTTGCTATAAGTAATCAACAAAAGTGCAAGAGTACACGACATAGTAGCAAAAGATTCCACGTGCTCCCAATAGTAACGTACTAGTAGGTAATCAATTCGATTAAATCGTTCATTCTGTTCTATTTGTGCTTGTCACACCGGTGTGTGACGGCCGCGTGCTTTGGCCTGTGTGGCGTTACTTTTCACACCTCCGCACCTGTGACGCACAAACATGCTGCTGTTGCTGCTTCAACTGACGAAGGCATGTCGCATTCAAAGTATGAGAAACATTATATGAAGAGTTACGAACATTTAACCGTAGCTTGAGGCGCACACTTATCGGACCAATATTTTTGAACACAATATAGTGCTTCCTCAAATCTCACTTTTTACGGTAATAAACTAATAAATTTACCCAATTCTAACTCTCACAGGCATTAGAATTTAAATAAAGTGTAATTTGGTATATGTTGGTCATAAAACGATGTTGTTAAAGTTTATGCGAGGTAAATAGTATGGAGCTCATTTTAATTATATCTACAACAAGCAACTTAACTAACACAACGGTGCTTAGTTAACGTAACTTCTAATAAAATAAACACATCAAACCACTCAATTACGAGAGCTTTCTATGAAAGTGTGATTTATTGTCGGCTAAGAGTTGCCGAATCAATATTCTCACCGCGGATCTCGAAAGAAGTTGAGTAAATATTGAATGAATTTCAGAGACGGAATTGTGCTTGTGTCGAATCTATTTCACGCCGAGATGTAGAGCCAAGCGTGAACCGTGCCGCCAGCAGCGTGACATCATTTCAACAACATCTATAAAGTAGGTAATAAGTTTTAAAAAGTGTTAAGTAGGTATTGCTCAAAGCCGAGGATAACCGAAGAGCTCCGATCAAGAGCGAGTTTTTGTTGAACGTGTAGCATGAACCATGGCTTGAACAATATCAATTTGATCAGTACAATGTTTGTTGGCATCGTGTGAGAGGAACTGCAGAAGTTAAAGTCTGAACAAAATAATTTTGATAATAATGATGACACACAGGTATCAGCGCCTGATGGCACAATAAGTAATACATATCCAATATAAATTGACTTCTCGTTGTATAACAGCCTATACAATGCAGGGTCAGCTAAAACAGGAAATAGATAACTTATTGCTTCAATAACACTCTTATTTTATTGTATACTTAACGTGGCATCACGAGCGTGTATCTTTTTTTTTAGTTTTTTGAAAACTCCGCCAAGCTACTCTTGTATCGTGGGTGCGGAGGGTAACCAGAGGTGTACCATAACAACACAAATCAATGTGTAAATATAATACGTAATTAATAGAGTATAGAATACACCCTCTTGGCATTAACGGCACAAACATTTAAACTCATCATCATCTCAGTGTTAATCCCAGTCGAATCTGAAGCTTTTTTCCGAGCTTTGGAGGTCCGTTTTACCAGACCCGAATCAACTACATATGTGTAACTCATACAATTATTTGTTCCGTGCGAGAATCGAACCTGCGACATGCAATGCAACAGTAGATCGGTTAACCACTGCGTCAATCGATTCCTATTTAAAATAAATAAGTGTACCTGTGGCAGTGTCTATATTAAGCCCGTATTTAGTTGATTATCGATATTATGTAAATTAAACATTATGAATTTATGAGTTAACAATGATTATAGCATTTAATTCAATTTTACAATTGCATATAATTCTAATTAAGCCGTGGACTGAACGCAGTCACCACACACTTGACCCAGAGGTCTTTCTGTGCATTTAAAATAGTGGTGCTGATACTATCCCGCACACATGCATGCCTATGTACACGTTATGTACACTTGGAGTGCGTGTGCGCAGCGCGGAGGGTGGGACAAAGCCGCAGGAGGTCGAGTGTCTGTGTGACCCGGGCCGAGTGGGAGCAAGCCGGAGTCTGTACACTTGGAGTGCGTGTGCGCAGCGCGGAGGGCGGGACAAGGCCGCAGGAGGTCGAGTGTCTGTGTGACCCGGGCCGAGCCGGAGTCTGTACACTTGGAGTGCGTGTGCGCAGCGCGGAGGGCGGGACAAGGCGCAGGAGGTCGAGTGTCTGTGTGACCCGGGCCGAATGGGGGCGAGCCGGAGTCTGTACACTTGGAGTGCATGTGCGCAGCGCGGAGGGCTGGACAAGGCCGCAGGAGGTCGAGTGTCTGTGTGACCCGGGCCGAATGGGGGCGAGCCGGAGTCTGTACACTTGGAGTGCATGTGCGCAGCGCGGAGGGCGGGACAAGGCCGCAGGAGGTCGAGTGTCTGTGTGACCCGGGCCGAGTGGGGGCGAGCCGGAGTCTGCCCGTTCTATGATGACTGAGTGTACGAGAATATGTGGTAATTGTGTATTGATAATATGTACAATGGCTCGTACAAAGATAATGCCACAGCTCAAATGCATTTGCAATGTTTGTAGACAAATGACTGAAGTTACGTGAGCCCTAAGGAGCATGGCGTGACGTGATGTCATGAGTCCTTTTACTAACTGAATGGGCTACACGGATGGCTTCCAAATATGTATTTTTTTTTCTAAATTGTAAACTAGCGCTTGACCGCAATCCCGCCTGATGGTAAGCAGTAATGCAATCTTTGATGCTAAAGCGCACTAGTCTATTAAGAGCCTATTCACTCTAGCCTCGAAGACACTCAAATTGTAGTCCGACGGAAACAACTACGACGGGTCGTCCGAAGGTGAAACGCAGATGGGGAAATTAAATCATGCGATTCCCTCACACACTCACCAAAATCCATCCTATAGAACACCAAAGGGCTGGCTACTGTACGCCTGTGCTCTAGGCTTTGGAGACCGTTTTGCGTATAAAAATAAATAATTTATCTCATTTGATTACATTACATACATACATACTGGCAACAACAAGGAACACAAACATATTACAGCGTACAGCTCTATGGTTACAGAGAGCACTAGGTACACTATTAGCATATTAATGCTGATGAGGGAAACTCACACGGAATGACTTTTTTTGTGAAAGTAATTACACAAATAGAAATATTAATATATAAAAAAATTTACTATTATACAAAAATTATAAATCAGTGCTGATTTTATATGCTGGGATATCGATACGGGAAATTTCTGAGTCAAAGTTTTCTGCACATCATAGAACATACCGAAGGCCATACAAAATAGGTACATAAGTAAAACCAAACAATCTATGGTTTGGTGACATTTGACAAATAACTAAGTTTCTAAAAGTTCATCATTCGCGCATTTCTCGGTAAGCCAGTGCGTGCCACTGTGGCTGAGCACAACGCGCACTGTTCTCCACTTATCATCAAAGTGGTCCTTGTCGGTGGCACTAACAAACACTCCGTCTGTCACTCCTGTCAGTTAGTTTGTGAGACAGTTATCAAGGCTCCAACAAGAGTAATCTCTTGTGGCTGTTTCAAATAGTATCAAAACATTATTGACCTAAATGATGTCGTAAGCTTGTAGGTAACTTGGCTAATGAATAACATTTATTAACATCTTAATGTAGAATAGATGACTACTGACGTAGTGTAGGTGAAACAACCGGTTTGGGGCCTTACTAGCATGTTCAATTTATAACGAATTTGCGAATGAAAAATTACTTGATTTAAAGAGAACTTAGTTCTTTTTCTTGGAGATACTTGCCTGTTTTTTTTTATGGGACAAAACCCGCCACACTGTTCCCAACCCATTGCAACTCCTGAAAGCCAGAATCAACAGTGGAGACCGCCAGAAAAACGCCGAGCAATGAAGCTCGACGAGTCCCGGAGAAACGATTCAACTGTCTTGGGTCCCGCAACGAAATTAATCAGAAAAGAATAGCGGAGGAGTAAGAAAAAGATATTTTTTCCACTTCCCTCCATAATAAGCAGGAGACAGAACAGAACTAGGCCAATCGGCACAAAGGGACATTATTGCAACTGGGAGAAGCCCAGATTGCCAAGCACCACGGAATAAAATTTAATATAATTGATTTTAAGTTAATGGGTCCTAAGTAGGTATGTGCTGTTACAATTGATTCCAATAATAGGTATGGCAAAAGCGCCTGAACGCACGGAAATTAGTTCTAGTTTCTACAAGGTCCGTATAAAAAACAAGTCCGGATGTAACCTGTACACTATCCAACATAATATTGCGTTCATTCTGCCAAAGAATACACTCCCACAAGATGTGATGTGCGGACTGTTCAAATTCACAGTTCGATGTAGAACACTGACACAAAGGCGAAGGAACAAGTTTTAAAGAATACAGTTTACTTTTAAAGTTGCCATGACCTGTGAGAAATTGGGTAACGCAGTGGTCAACCTCCAGCCATGTCTTAGCCAGCCGATCGCCAACGGATGGAAAGAACAGATGGAGGTGCCGGCCCTTGATGGAATTATCCCACCTACTTTGCCATTCGGATAAGAGGTCCTCCCAGACGTGAGTCTGAGGTTTAAATAATCTAGAAATTCTATTGAGGTCGCGTTGTGTAACAAAGTTAGTGTCCATGGCCTCCCCCCTCGTGGAGTAGTACATTGAAGCACGTCGCTGTACTTCAAGATCGACTGGAAGTACACCTGCCAGAACGGGTAAGGCTTCAGTACTGACTGCTTGCATAAAAATATCAATGCCAAACGTTGGCTTTGAAGCAGTTTACGTCGCGCCGCCCCTATGCTGGCCCTATCGGCCAAAACAGGTGCACCGTAGCACATACATCCTAAGCAGGTAGCTCCATATATAGTTTTTAAAGTTAGGAATGATAGACCCCAAGTTGCTTTGGATATTCTAGTTAGGGCATAAAAGTTCCTTTTAGCTTTTTCGCCAACTATTTTTATATGTTCGATAAATGAAAAATTCCTTTCTAAGACCATACCAAGGTAGCATACGGATTGCTGTTTTTTAACGGGAACGTTATTAAATTTAATAGTAGGCAATGATTTAAGATTACCTTTTAGTAGAAGTTGATAGGTTTTATGCGGCGCAAACGCTAGGCGGTTACGATCACCCCACTGAGATATTAGATTTAGGCAAGTATTTGCCTGGTTATTAGGTATTTTGGTTTACATGTTATAAACTAGTGCTTGACCGCAATCCTGATCATCATCATCATCATCATCATCTCAGCGTTTATCCCGGTTGCATCCGCGGCTTTCGCGTTGGAGCCCGGGGTCCGCTTTCCTCTCCATTTCGCACGATCTTTAGCATACTGTGGTAAGAGCTTGTTGGCACGCATGTCATCTCTTACAACGTCAAGCCAGCACTTCTTTGGTCTACCCTGCTTGTTCCGGCCCGGCAGAGGCGCCATGGCAAGATATTTGTTACCCACGTAACATGGCCGGTTTGCTTAAGACGTGGCCGTACCAGCGTAGGCGACCCTCCTGCAGTTTGTCTGCAATGTCACGGGCACGAAGGCTGCCCCGGATGCGGGAGTTCCTGATGCGGTCTTTCCGCGTAACTCCACACATCCACCGCAGCATATTCATCTCCGTGACACGCAGCTCCTGCTTGTGTCGCTCAAGCACAGGCCACGCCTCACTGCCATACAGGAGAACAGGTCTAATAATGGTTTTATAGACCTGCCCCTTAAGCTTAACCGACATTTTGGGGTCACAAATGACACCTGTCACCTCACGCCATTTCGCCCAAGCTGCGGAAATACGTGCCCTGACGTCGCAATCAATGTCGCCGAACGCGTGAAGCACAGACCCCAAGTATTTAAACTGGTCCGTGCACTCGACCATGTCTCCGCCTATGCGCACAGACATGGGGTCTGTCGTGTTGCTGGCCAAGTACACGGTCTTCGCCACGTTGAGTTTCAGACCTCTGTTCTCAAGCGAGTCCTTCCACGCATTCACACGCCGCACCAACCGTTCCCTGTCCGCGTCCGCCAGCGCGATATCGTCAGCATACATGAGTAGCCAGGGAGGCTCGTCCCACCACCAGGTTTCCTTGTCACGTTTGTGGCCGCCCTTAGAGACGCCGAGTACTACCCGCGCCGCCCCCGTAATAGCTGCCTGGATCCTGTCCCAGTGGTCTTGCACAGGTTCTCCGTCGGTACTGACGCACTTGTCGCCAATAACGCAAAATCCTGGGACCTGTTTTCATCAAGCAGCCACCACCGGATCTGGCGCCGACAGTCCTCTACACGTCTACGTTGGGCCTTTACGCAGAGGTCCATGACAAGGAGACAGTGTTGTGCAGTGAGACTCTCACCGGGTATGACTTTGCAGTTGGCTACTTTGCCGATGTGGTGCCTCCTAGTTAGTAGAAAATCGATGTGGGTAGCGCTTCGCCCGCTCCGGTAGGTGACAAGGTGCTCCGGCTTCTTTTTGAAGTAGGTGTTCACGATTGCAAGGTCCGCGGCCGCACACATTCGGAGAATGCTGTCCCCTTCCGCGTTGCGGCTACCGTACCCAAAGCCACCGTGAACACGCTCAAACTCGCCACACCTCTCACCCACATGACCGATGAAATCACCACCCAGAATGATTCCCTGGGATAACGGAATCCCGCGAAGCAATCCTTCGAGCTGGGTCCAGAACAGCGTCCTATCGGCTTTACCGCACCCGGCCTGCGGAGCGTAGGCACTTATCAAGTGGGTTATAACCCCATTGACAAGCACCCGCACCGACATTAGCCGATCGCTGATGCGATTCACCTCCAAGACGTCATCCTGGAGCTCGTCAGACAACACCACGGCGACCCCATTTCTCCCACTAGGTGCACCCGTGTAGATCAGCTTGTAGCCATTCCCAATAAGCCGGGATCTGCTGCCTTTCCACCGAGTCTCCTGCAGGAACGCCACGGCCACCCTCCGCCTGTGCAGAGTTTCGGCCAGCTCTCTCGCGCGTCTGCCTACTATCGACTGTACCTTTGTTGCCAATAAACTTCACAACCCTTAACCGGCATTTTAGTACCCCCAGCCCGTAAGAGTATCACAACAGTGATAGTCATAATGATAGTCAGATGTACGACATTTGCAACAAAATATATTTCTCTACAACTAATCTGACGGCTTAAGTCCATACAACAGATACCTGATGTTCTAAATCTACCCATTCAAAACTTCTCTTAACAGTAGGTATATTCAGCTACTATTGATAAATAGGTACATATAATGCAATCAAATTAAGACTGGAATGAGAATGATACGGAAGGTGTTTTTTTATTGTTACATTGTACTATGTACATACCTACTCAACATTTTGGACCTTCTCTAACCTTCTGGAAGTCTAAATAATACTACCTACGCCATGGAGGAAGTTATACCTTCTACATCTACAGAAAGCGTCAACCTAATGTCGCCGAGTGATGTGGTGATGAAGTTTGATACCACATTAACTAGTACAGCGGTTATAACGAGTTGATATCAGTCTTTTAAAATACAGTTTTAATTGACTAATAATAATTATAAAACTAAATTTTTCGAACAAAATGTTATATTATTTGGTACGAAATCTATCCCCTTGATAGTTGATACGTAATATAAATTATAAAGCACACGCGGAGACGGATGGTAGGTATCAACAATTCAACACTAACTTTAAGGTATTGTAACTGTATAATCACAAATAAATACGAAAACGGGCCAAATTGGTCCCAAGTATAATTTATGAATAACTAGCTTTCCGCCCGCGACTTCGCCCGCGTGGAGTTCGGTTATATCGCCCTTTTTAGATTTCCCTCGGGAACATCAAATTTTTCCGGGATAAAAGGTAGCCTATGTTCTTTCTCAGGATCTAAAGATTGTCTGTGCCAAACTTCATCAAAATCGGTTGAGAGGTTTAAGCGGGAAAGCGTAACAGACAGACAGACAGACAGACAGAGAGAGTTACTTTCGCATTTATAATGTTAGTATGGTTAATATATTATGTTAATTTTTATTAATTCTTTTAGTTGTGTATTTTTAAAATACGTAATGTAGAATACAAGGTTTTAATTAATGTAATAACCTAATCGCAACCCTGAATAGTAAGTAGTTCGGAAAACAACTAACTGGTATCAAATACGTTAACAAATTATATAAGTAAAACAATACACAGTTGTAAGAGTAACATGACAAATGTTTGTATGATGATAGCATACAATGTACATACATACAAGGACTAGAGGCAGGCACACGGGATACAGACTGTAGTACTACACGCAAATGTGTACACCTGCACTGCGACTTACATAATGATGGTAGTCAGTATCTATATTTGGATTATTATCCTGATCTAGTGGAAACTATATTTATATGCTAATCCGAGTGTACGTGAAAAGGCTAACTGGATGACTCATACCTATGAACTTTTAGGTCATTGAAATGAAGATTTTAAGATTACCAACATTTTTAGCTTTTATAATATTAACAAAAATGTATGAACTTCAACTAACGATCGTTTATAAATAATACTAGCTTTCCGCCCGCGGCTTCGCCCGCGTGGAGTTCGGTTATATCGCGCTTTTTAGATTTCTCTTAGGAATATCAAATTTTTCCGGGATAAAAGGTAGCCTATGTTCTTTCTCAGGGTCTAAAGATTATCTGTGCCAAATTTCATCAAAATCGGTTGAGAGGTTTAAGCGGGAAAGCGTAACAGACAGACAGACAGACAGACCGACAGATAGACAGACAGAGTTACTTTCGCATTCATAATATTAGTATGGATTAGGAACCCATATATAAGGTGTATTGTTGTCGGAGTTTTTATACATAAGCTATTTAAATACGATGTCATATATTATGTACAGAGAGGTATCAAATGGCTTCTTTGAAAAAAAATACGGTATTTTTAAGTGAATGTCTTGTCAAGATAATAAATAGTACATATAAACAATGAATTTCGCTATCTTACAGGTGAAGCCGGTGTACTGACGTGTGAGCTGAGTTGTTTGTTCCCGTGCGCTGTAGACACATTTAGATACTTATCTGGTCTTAGGTGACCTGACAATCAGTGTTGTACAGCCTGTACACTGTACGGGATGTAAACATCCCAATCATAATCAGCCTGTAATGGTGTAGGGAAGTGGATCCTAAATCCACTAAGCGGGCCCAGTGCATAAGTATTTTCTAAGAATTCCCAATCATGCTGCATGAGAAAATGCCAGAACCAGGGTAACAAAATACTGTTGACAACAAACAGTTTATAGCAGGTAACACGTCTGAGATACCTCCGTGTTTGCCAAATTACCTGGTGACGAATTGACCACTGCAATAACGCATTCAGGGTTCTGTTAGGGTTGTCGTGGCACTGTAGCGATTTAGGGAAGTTTGCGGAGGTGATGGTCGACGGGTTCGCCGCAGTCATGCGGAAGCGATGCGAGTCATGATGGCGCGCTTGCACTCCTCCTCCAAGGGCAGGCTGTTAAATGTGTTGTCAGACCGGTGCGCGGTGGACGAGCGTTTGGCTTCGACTTTTATACTGCGTACATCGAAGGACTGGAACAATTTATCAGCAGCGGTCTTTCCGTGACTACAATTCAAGGGTTTTCAAGGTTAGAGTGAATAGGCTCTTAATAAACTAGCGCGCTTAACCATCAATGATAGCATCACTGCTTACCACCAGGCGGGATTGCGGTCAAGCATAAGTAATCCAAACAGTAGTAGTAAGTAATCAGGAATTTAAACGTAAATGACATCCTGGTAGCTTATCTTAGTTACCAGGTGACGTGAGCACGTGAAGAGTGTGAACCTCGTGGTTATCTTGGTCGTGAGCCGCGCATAATTAATATTTAACTAACTGCCACTCAACCTGCGCCACAGACGCCATCACACCGCCGACGCATCATTACACTTTTATTTTCTTTTCTTTTTGCATGAAATTGTCTAGAAGTGCCAGTGACATTCAGAAATGAACTATAATATATACTTATTTAATATTATTTACAACTATGATGTTCCATATATCGTTCTTTAGATATTATTAGACAGTTGGTCTGCTCCTACGTATGTATAAATCATAATCGAAGTTGAAGATAATCTGTTTCTTTTTATTTACTTTAGCGAACACCTATATGAACATCAGCAAGTTATAAAAATCGGTGTAGTGAGAACATGGCGGACTATTCAAGATGTTAAAGTTAGTGCTTAGTGTGAATTCAAGCGGCGGTAATTTGATAAGTGCTGTGATTAGAATTTTACGAGGAATCTTACCCAGGATTAGTTTTCCTACCAATATGATTTAGCTATTCCATTATAAGTGGATTTTGAACTACATCAGTGTGCGCTACACCTACATGGTAGACCGCTGGCGTGATCATTAATAAGAATCCAAGAACGTAGTCATATCAACGACTACTCAAAATTTTATGATAAAACGAAAGTAAACCACAAATAACAGGCCACATTTTAGTCACATCAAAGTGCTCTAAGTACTTCAAGAACTTTGTGCAAAAAATATTTTTCTAGCGATTACTATAATTGCTAGCAGCCAAACTATTATTATATAGCTAGTCTCACAAACACTCTTTGCGTAACTACCTATCATAGTTGGCTCCAAGCTCACCATGGCCGACTTAAACGCGGACTCCAAGAGGGTCCACTTGGACGACGTGTTGGGACAACTAGGCGCGTTCGGCCGCCACCAGGCCGTCACCATGGCCATGCTAGCGCTGGTGTACGCCACCAACTCCATGTACAACGTCAACTATGTGTTCGCCGTTGAGGATGTGGGATACAGGTGACTGATAGTGTAACGAGCTTTCAACTTGTGACTGCATGTTGTCTGTGCTCGGCTTTAATTAGTTACTACACTATGTACCTGCTTGGGTACTGATTATTTTCATTTTTCGATTTTACAGTTTTTTTTTTCAATAGTTTATTTCATGCTACTGCGTAGCGAAATATAAATAACAATCTCAGGCGATGAAGCAAATTCCAATTCCTGAGCATCCTTGTTTAACTTTTAGTACCACTACCGCAGAGTGTGTGTCTGTTGGTTTGTCTATACTATCTGCTTACCATTTGTTATGCATCCAAGGAATCATAAGATAAAAGAGGATAGTTTCTACTTTCATGAGTGTACAAAGGTTAACAAGGTCGTACTGCCATCGCTCTATCGCTCCACCGCCGCATCGCGGTGGCTTGCATTGGATCCTGAATTCCTGAAAGCAGTTGTGTGACAAATATACATATACAACGTTATTCTTTGTATACGCGAAACCTGAAACACGTGTCCAGTGTTTTTATATAAAGAATTTATCTACAAAATTTCAAAAAAATATCAATATAACCTGGTTGTCTCTACAATAAAAAGTAAAAAAACTAAAAAAGGCGTAGTCACACGTTACATATACCTACCTACCGTGGCACTTTGATAACGTGTGACTGCGGTGTTCCAAACATGAAAATTTATCTCTACATAGTGAATATTGCATACTTCAGAATAGTATTGTAAGACATTATTGTCAATTTACAACGAAGGCATCTTGGTAGAGTCTACTGTGTCCATTTACTTGCAACTACATTAGCAACTGTTCAGTTCAGTATTATGAAAATCTTGTTTTATACTTTTTCAGCGTCGTTTTTTGTCGTAGTTGGGTTTTAGTTTTTTTACTTTTTATTATTTGTACTATTTTGGTGTTAAAGTGTATTTGTGGCGCATAATATTAACAAAAGCTAAATTGACGAACTAAAAACTAGGTAGTTAACATACGACATCTCTTTTGACTTATGTATCGGCGTATAGTAATATGTAGAGATGTCTATTGTACTATTTTTTATCGTAGCGTTTGGATCGTAGCGCGTATAGCAACGGTTTCCCCGTATGAAGCTCCCGGTTTTTCGTAGTGGCGACGCACATTTGCGTCGATGGCACCGAATGGGTCATGAATTAGTGGATGAGGTCGTTAGTATAAATAGTTTGGATGGTTTTCTAACGGTGGTAGGCCATAACATCGGCTGCCGGCAGAAGTTACCACCCACCAGACAAAGTCTTCCCGCCAAGCGCTTCGTCGTGTTCCAGCATGATGTCTAGTGAAGCCGTACGGAGGACGCGTCTGAGCAGTTGTGTTGCGTTGTGTGGCGAGTACGATGCGCCAAATGTTGTTGTGTCGGGAGTTTGGTCGTGGAGACTCTCCAGATCAATCTCCCTCTGGCGCAGCATCGTTGGTCATGTTGGTCTTGGGTTTAACATTGCATCTCCTGGCTCAACAGCCGTCATCCTTGCTATTCCTAAGTTTTTTTAAGTGTATATTTATTTTAATTTTATATTAACATAGAACTTTTTGTCCGCTAGAGGGCGTAATACTAAATTTGGTGACAAGCTTTATAGCTCATAACCAACAGAATATCAAGGCCCTTTTAATGGTTCTGCAGTGGTCTTATTCTGATAAGTAGTAAAGAAGCTATCTATGAACGAAAAGATGTGAATTATATGCAATCAGCCCATGAATACAGGTAAAGTCACAAGCAAATGCTAGTAATATATATATATATTCAAAATGTACAAGTAAAGCCCTTTCAAATGATACCAGACACGGCATATTTATATTAACTTTATTTTTTTACTCTATATATTTTGTCCGCTAGAGGGCGCCACATTAGATTTTGTGAAACTCCATATAGCCTATAACCAGCGGACAATTAAGACGCTTCTAATGATATGTTAGTTGTCGAATTCTGATAAGTAGTTTAGAAGTTACGAGGGAACAGATAAACATACATACATACATAGCCTGTCAAAATCATAACCCTCCTTTTGCTTTGCCGTAGTCGGGTAAAAATATGGTCACCGCGCTGCTCGTCCGCCCGGGTCTACAGCGGCGCGGCGTCGTCTTGCATTTATTGATAATATATAATTTCTGTTTGTATTGTTACTAACTAGCGATAACATTATCCATTCCACTTGCAGATAGATAGTATTATGTATGTACTTTACTCATAAATTGAGACGTAAGTGATAAAATCAAATGCAGTATAATTTATTTAAAACATGTGAATGACATGACATCACAACAAGACCGGGGCCCCGTCCCGCCAACCACACTGCAACAATTTTATATTTGTGTAAAAATATAACATGATGAAAAATGATTGGAATCAATTCAGTTGCTTATTCTGAACAAACTATATTCAGGTTTCGCATAAAGAAAAAATTACGGTGTATAGTTGTCACATATTGTTGAACAGCACGTTTGTTTAAGATGTAAGATCCCCTCGTGTGTTGAACAGCACGTGTGTTTCAGATGTAAGATCCCCTCGTGTGTTGAACAGCACGTGTGTTTCAGGTGTAAGATCCCCTCGTGTGATAGTTCGGACGCAACATTCGGCACGGGCTGGCTGAACCAGTCCCTCCGCGACGAAGATCAGCCCTTCAAACAGTGCTGGTCCCCCTCCGTGGAAGACTGCGCGCGGTCCAATCACACCTCCGACCAGCCGTGCAGAGAATGGGTCTATGAACAGCCCGATAGCTTCGTCGCTGAGGTTGGCCAACTTTGACCACTTGTTGTATCGTATATCCGCGCAATTTGTACTTTTATAATGTTTCAAAATGGGAAAACACACATCTTGCCTTCTGATTGCTACTGATCAGAGAACTCACAAAGAACGGTGTGATACAATAAATGTAAGCACCAAAGTTGTGGATAGATAATTTATTTATATTCCAGCAATTTAACGGCTATTAGTTTACTAAATCGACGTGAAAATGCAAATAAGCGCGCTAATTAAATGTGCTCACACGTCGGAAGCGGTTATCAATGTTCACTAATTCCTGTCAATTATGTACGCTGTCAATACAACCGGCGCGCGCACAATCCTGTCAACTATCAATTATTACGCGACGCTCAATCAATTATGTGAGTTATAAACAATTACACGAAACTCAATGGTTTATTGGTTTGTAATAATAATTACAACATGTCACTGAATTATGGTTACACTTTCGTGAATATGAATTCGAATCAACACCTAGCTGATGTTCGTATCTTTCATAATACACACGTTATGTTTTAGCTTAAAGACATGTTCAAGAGCTCCGCACCTGTTCACTCTCATTCATAGACATCCGATTTTTACCGCTGTGATTTGATCTGTAGTGTATTACGGTTACGAAAAGTGTTTTACAAACAACACAATAACGATATCAATGTTCACGATAGCTCTGCGTTCATTATACTAAGTGGCCCTGTAACGAAGCGGTGCTCTACATGGTATCAATGACAATTTTCATGCTGACGATCATAACGTTATGATCAATAGTTGATCACCATCATTATCATCATCATCATTATCAACCTTTTTACCGTCCCACTGCTGGGCACAGGTCTCCTCTCATACAGAGTAGGATTGAACGTAATCACCACGCTTGCTCAATGAGAATTGGCGATTTCAGACTTAAAGTCCAGGTTTCCTCAATACTTGATACTTTAAAATTAGATGTATTTCCTACATTAATATTGAAAAATTGTTTTAACCAAAGCGCCATCGGCAAATTCTTGTCAAATTCTGACAAGATTGAGATTGAGAATTTTTTTTTTTCTGATTCTTCTTGTGACTTCTTAAAATTACGTAATGAAAATCAGAAACATTATACAGCCTCTGTGGCGTAGCGGTAGCGAACGCGGCCGCTGCGCATGGAGGCGCGGGTTCGATCCCCGCGCAGTGCAAATATTTGTATGCTTGATTATGAATATTTGCACTTGTCTGGTCGTGCCGTTGGTCCCGGTTGTCATACGAACATCTAATGGCAGTCGTTACGGGTTGTTGGAGCCCTCAAAAGTCCAACAATTGGTCTCACTGCAATGCTTCGATATAGCCTCCGGGTTGTGGTCAGGTCAGACGGCAGTCGCTTCACGGAAAATATCGAAGTTTAGCCAAAATCAGCAGTTAGACTGGTAAAGCGGACCCCAGACTCCAAAGCTGAAAAAAAGCTTCGGATGCGACTGGGATTTACGCTGGACTTACCTGAAGCCTATGTTGACATAATTCGAGACATGTACCTTAATTCCAATTCCGTTGTTAGGACCGCTGTTGGCGACACTAAACCCTTCCCCATCACCGTCGGAGTCCACCAGGGATCTGTCCTTAGTCCGTTTCTGTTCAGCGTGATATTAGACGTCTTGTCGGACAGCATCAAGGACTCACATGAGCAGCCTCCCTGGCTACTCATGTATGCTGACGATATCGCGCTGGCGGACGCGGACAGGGAACGGTTGGTGCGGCGTGTGAATGCGTGGAAGGACTCGCTTGAGAACGGAGGTCTGAAACTCAACGTGGCGAAGACCGTGTACTTGGCCAGCAACACGACAGACCCCATGTCTGTGCGCATAGGCGGAGACATGGTCGAGTGCGAGTGCACGGACCAGTTTAAATACTTGGGGTCTGTGCTTCACGCGTCCGGCGACATTGATTGCGACGTCAGGGCATGTATTTCCGCAGCTTGGGCGAAATGGCGTGAGGTGACAGGTGTCATTTGTGACCCCAAAATGCCGGTTAAGCTTAAGGGGCAGGTCTATAAAACCATCATTAGACCTAGTCTCCTGTATGGCAGTGAGGCGTGGCCTGTGCTTGAGCGACACAAGCAGGAGCTGCGTGTCACGGAGATGAATATGCTGCGGTGGATGTGTGGAGTTACGCGGAAAGACCGCATCAGGAACTCCCGCATCCGGGACAGCCTTCGTGTCCGTGACATTGCAGACAAACTGCAGGAGGGTCGCCTACGCTGGTACGGCCACGTCTTACGCAAACCGGCATGTTACGTGGGTAACAAATGTCTTGCCATGGCGCCTCCGCCGGGCCGGAACAAGCGGGGTAGACCAAAGAAGTGCTGGCTTGATGTTCTAAGAGATGATATGCGTGCCAACAAGCTCTTACCACAGGATGCTAAAGATCGTGTGAAATGGAGGAGAATGTGCAGGAAAGCGGACCCCGGGCTCCAACGAGAAAGCCGCGGATGCAACCGGGACAAACGCTGAGATGATGATGATGAGTGGACAGCAGCTTGAGCCCTCACGGACAGACAGGCAGACGCGTGGCTGGTGATTTTGACGAGTCATTGGTGAATTAATTCTGTGAAAATATGCAATATGAAATATGAAGGAACAGACCAGGAATTGTATGTTCATGAAAGATCAAAATTTTAGAATCATATTAAGTGTAGCAAAGTTCGACAGTGTGTTTTTACATGTTTTGGAAGACTTTGTTGATAGTCCTTAATAAAAATTCATACATTTAATTAAAAACATTTGTTTTATAATCAGCTCATCATCCTGTAACCTCTAACAGTTGTGATGATCTCTTCGCTAGTAATGTAGAAGCCGCTGTTTCTGTTCTGTTGTTATCTTATTAAAAACATTTGTTTTATAATCAGCTCATCATCCTGTAACCTCTAACAGTTGTGGTGATCTCTTCGCTAATTACGTAGAAGCCGCTGTTTCTGTTCTGTTGTTATCTTATTAAAAATATTTGTTGTATAATCAGCTCATCATCCTGTAACCTCTAACAGTTGTGGTGATCTCTTCGCTAATTACGTAGAAGCCACTGTTTCTTTTGTTATCTTTTTATCAAAGGTTTTCACAAGCTTTGTGTTATTTGTAGCGCTTTTTTTTTTACCAAATTTTCGTTTTCCTTAACTGAAAGAGACAACAGAGCGAATAACTAATAACACGCGAAATGCCAAATTTTCAAAGAGCTTATCACTGGTACGTTTATCTAAATCTATAAATACAATAGGTATAAAACGTTACAGGTGAATAAGAACAATAACTATTTGAGTCATTAGTATTGTGGGAGCGCACGCGCAGCGCCAGGGAATGTATACTAGTAAGTACGTCGGGTGTCGTCGCACGTGGAACTATTTCTATGGTTTTATTAGACGATGTTCCTTAGCTTTGTTATCTGACGGTTCTCCCGAGCTCGCGCTAGAAACCGTTGTTTGAAAGGAATTTGATGAGCACTTAATTAGTTGACTGATATTTGTACATATTCAATTGTTTTATTTATTTATACAATATGTAAAGAAAACCCTGTCCGACCCATAAGGATAACAAAGGTTAGGCAATCACATGACCAAATAAAATTTGAAATTTTGCATAATCATCATAGTAACAATACTAATCAATTTTAAAACTATCTTTTTTCCCCGCGAATTTACGCTAACTTCCCCAAAATTTGGTGTTTTTAAAAAAATGACAACACCATTTTAGGCGGTATAATTGTCGGCTTTCCTTTTATTGTTTTGTTAGATTATTTATTTCTTTGGCGGCGTCGCGCGTGAGCCTTGTCGGCGACGTAAAAGAAATAACTAGTGATGCACTAATTTTTGCGTAATAACGTTTTTTTATCGCTATTAATCGAAACTTGTATCTGGTTGAATGATTTGTTAAAAACACAGATTACCCAATGGTAAAAGTACTTTTGTTTGTTTATCGATTAATTACCTACTAATAACATTATTATAACACAAGTATTAGTAAACAGAAACGAGAAGGTCTTATGAAACACAATTTTAGTAAAATTTTACAAATATTTTAACGGTCAATATCATCGATTTTGAGACAGAAACTGAAATTAAAAATTTGGCATGATTTTCATTTACAGCAGTGTATCTAACTAATTTAAGTTTTGTAAAAGTTCTAAACAATTCCATGCGATGTTGAATCTAGAATGAGAATGAGAAACTACAATACTAAATCGATAACAAAAATAGACGAGTAAATTGTTTCCATCGAAAATCAATATTTTGATTACTTACACATCCTTACTCAAAGGATGCCGCGAGGCCCAGCCGCGTAGGTACAATTTTAAAAATAAAAATCATTTTTACTTTAAATTATCAGTTACGCGTAAACATCGCTCTAGTGAAGACTATTCGTGTATTGTGTGATCATGTCGTTTCCTAATGTAGTGTAATGTAATATGCTGATGGAAGGTAGCAGCAACTGCTGTGTTTTGATCAGGTGATTGTGGTCAATGTGGTTCCAGTATGACGGTGCGTCACCATATCTTTGTCCTGTACGTGAGAACCTCCATTATCAGTTCGGCGAGCAGTGGATTGGTAAGGGCGGACCAACTGTGGTCAGCGCGGATTTGACACCACTTGATTTTTATTTGTGTGCATGTCCGTGCTAATTTCGTGCGACGGTAACAGCTGAACCTGTATCGTTATTAGTGAACGAAATTTATAAATTAATTTTTTAAATTAATATGGAACAACATCTCCGCCTCAGCGATTATGCTCATCGAATGAAATGATACATTTGGAGAGTCAGACGACCTTCCTACTTAAAAAAAAAAAGTTCTTTTCACGAGCTGCCTCATCATTTGTTTCGAGACTCGATAAACGTGGATAAATTACCTATACCTACATGCATGAGGTCAACTGAGGTTATGAACTGTGCCTGTGTTGCCATGAAATTACCTATTTATTTTATTTAAGTTATTAATTTTTTAGGGGGAATTTTTTTTTTAAGTTTAGTCAGGTTTTGTAGGCATTAGTAGAATCAGTTATCGATACCTAATAATACCTTAACGGGTCGGACAGGGTTTTCTTAACATATTGTATTTCAGACGCTTCATAGAAATAGCAATTTAGTTAAGCCGTTATTGTTCTGCCATTGATTACTTACAGAAAGTGAAATGAAAGTACGTCCATAACCTATCCGCTAATCATAACCTATCCGCTAATCATAACCTACCCGCTAGTCATAACCTAGCCGCTAGTGATGTCAATGCTTCAGCGAACATAAATCGGTCACACTGATTGATCTGTAGCAACTTTTACACAGGACCGTAACTACTGATAGCGAATGGTTATTATTATTATTAGATACTACAACTGTCCACCATCCCAATTACATAGAAATTATTTAAAAAAAAAAACAAAAACAATGCCAACAGAATGTTGATTCGTATTTGATTCAGTAGAGCCAATGCCCACCAGTGTAAGGCTAAGACAATAGTGTAAAACTCCACAAGCTTCCCGTGCGCATGGGGAAACTTATCGCGCCAGCGAATGTGGAACTTTTTGCACAGAATTTGCAGCGCGACAGTCGACCGGTCCGTGCGGGCACAGAATAAATATGTAACAGTACGGAAACTACGAACATTCAAAATCTACGAACATTGAAAACGACCCACACAAACATGTGCATCTACGAGACCCCGAAGTGCGGCTCGCGGAGCTGTCAGTAGTGCGTGTCACGGTTATGTTTATTTTCGCGATCTTTTTAAAAATGCCACCGACGAGGGTATTGCGAAATATAAGACAGCTTTAAACTTCCTGCTGATTAATAGAGTTAATCATGATTTATTATCATAATCTTGTTCTCGATTTTTAAATCAGTATGATCGATCATAATCAGAATATAATACTAAGATAGCGGTTGCAACTTTTTCGTTAGATCAATAATTTAGTAAACAATTTGTTTCTCTTATACACTTATAGTAACGTGTTTACAATTTAGCTTTATGTTCGACACTGTGAGAACTGGTGTACTTAGTGTGTGAATGTGTATGTGCAAGTGGGTCCAGTGTGAGAGTTTATCATTCTTAGTAAATATGAGTGGGAAGTACAATCAAGGGTCAAAAGTGCATAATCACTTTTGAACTTTATTGCAATAACAATAAGGGTCAAAAGTGGTACTCCACTTTTTACCCTTACTGTACATTAAAATTATGTAAAAGTTTAGATGATAATTTAAATGTAGAACGAACAATTTCTGGGTACAGACGACGTTGCAGGTGTTTTGAAGTTCAGTGGTAGGGAATTGATAAGGATGGAGCGACTTACTTTAAGAATCGCTCTTTGGGCTCGTTCCAGATAACATACAGTACTGTGCAATTGATTGCCATAATCGCTCTCGATGATTTAAAGCCGTTAATGATGGAAAAATGGAAATCGAAGATGGCGGCTGCAAGAAATTAACAACCCTTTCGTCATGAGTGTGTCATTGTTTCGATTTTCGTTGGTGTTGAAGCCGATAGCGGTGTCAAAATTAAAATAAAATACTACTGTATTTTTAACCGACTTTTTAACAATATTTTTATGTTTTGAACCTTTCGTCTTATTTGTAAAAAGAGGCCACTAGCTTGGACGTTTTGTTTATTATACAGACTGCCAATTTCATCAGTTTTTTGTCAAGTTTATCCGATAAGATCTACATCTTTTTTATCATTTCATCGTCATTTCAGAAATTCATATGACTTTGCTTGTTATCTTGAGAACATTTGTACTACATTTAATGCTATGGGTATTCTAACCGTCTAACGAAAACATCACATAAAGCTCAAAACTAATTTATTTCCTTCCATCCCTTCATCTACCAGATGTACGGACGACAGCAGGTCAAACGACTCGAAACTGTCAGTTATATCCAATTAACCTTGAGCTTTAATACTTTAGCCGGAAGTGGAAGAACTAATAAAGAAATTTGTTAGATTGAAGTAACTTGATGTGCTGTCGTCTGTACAAAAGTTAATAGAAGCTCACAAGTTGGCTGAAATCTGTACACAGGCAAAAGAAAATGTATTTCCTGTATTTTAAACTATAGCTGTTTGCTGAGATTAACGGACACCGGAATTATATTATTTATTTTTAAACTACTTAGTTACTTATTTCAATTCGATTGATTGATCAGTTCTATAGTAGGTAGTTAATCAATCACACATAAAATTATTCTTCATTAAAAATTACAACAATATTCAAAACATTAAAAGTGACAACCCTGTCACTTCAATGGAGCATAGATAATTATTTTGACAACCAGGCTAGGTTCCATACTCTGTGTCGCGGGCCGCCGGGATACCGCGGCGCTCCGCACTCGTCTGTTCACTACACCTGACCGAAATACTTGAACTATGTGGAGAGGACGAACATGCGTATATATACATCACCCACAGTTCATTGATTGTCAAAGAAATCACAAGTTTTCGCAGAAATACATAGATTTTGCATTCACAAAAAGTACTTAATGTTATGCAATTTATCTTCGTTAGTCGTAGAAGTATTGAGATGAGAGGCTGAACCTGGAGCATCCATCCTTATCACCAATATGTTTACAACTCGTCCCCACAATGAACTAAAGTTATCGAGATTTCACAATTTGAACATCATAACAACAGTTAATTTTATGCCCTGCCGAAGGCTCTGCTTCACTTTGTATAGAGCAATGGCAATGGAGATGAAAATAACCGCCGCCCGTATGGATTATTGTTAAAGAATTTGTTACAGTTCGGACTGGCGTGTGACGACTGGAAGCAGACGCTGGTGGGCACGGTGCATAGCTTTGGGAATATGTTGGGACTGCTCATTCAGGGACAAATCTCTGACAGGTAGGTTGTTTTGCTATTTTGATGATGTTGATGGGCGTGACAGTGCACTTGAAACCAGTCGATAAAGAATGACCATTATGATAATATAAGTCGAAGAAGCCGTAACTAGAGTCGTTTGTCTCACTTCCTATAGCGTTTAAATTATATTTTTAGTGAACACTATCTCACATAATATTATTATCTATACTCTATACTAATATATAAAGCTGAAGAGTTTGTTTATTTGTTTGTTTGTGCGCGCTAATCTCAGGAACTACTGGTCCGATTTGAAAAATTCTTTTTGCGTTGGATTGCCCATTAATCCAGGAAGGCTTTAAGCTATATAACATCCTGCTATGACCAATAGGAGCAGAGCAGTAACAAAAAATGTTGCGAAAACGGGAGCTAACGCAGAGGTACATATTGCTTCCATTATTTTAACAGGCCCTTATTTTATATCAACTGAGCACTTTTTAATTTTTTTCGGAACGGGACGAACAGCGCACTCAGTTACCACTGAACTTAGCTCATGAGGAAATGCAATATTACTAAAAGCAGTGAGCGCGGAAGAATGCTACAGCAGTGTAAGTTTGTTAGTTTGGGATGAATGTGATGATATTCCACAAAAGGGTAATTAAAGCACTAGATCGCACAATGGGGGACAGCAAAGGCAACCAAGATAACATGGGAGGGACAGTGGTACTTTTAGCTGGTGACTTTAGGCAGCCCCTTCCGGTGATTACTAGGGGTATGCCGCCGCAGATGAAATAAATGCCTCTTTGAAAGCATCTGCATTTGAGTTCGCGTGAAAAAGTATTGTCTCACCACGAATATGCGAGGGCAACTTCATCACGATTCTAAAGTCGGGTATATGCAATATGCAGCTACTCTTTTAAAAATCGGAGTAGATCGCATGCCAACTGACAGTAACGGCATGATTAGAGTGAGTCGTGAGCTCTGTCAAGTTGTGGATAGCTCAGATGACCTATTAAATAATTCTATGTGGATATTCAAACAAATATGGCCAACCGAGAATGGCTATGCGAAAGGGCAACTTCGGCGCCAACTAATGAAATAGTTAAACGTTCAGGGAAATGTTATCGAATACCTCTCAGTGGACAATATTACGGACACTGAACAAGTTACATCATACCCTATAAAATTTTTCAACTCTTTAGAATTATCAGGAGTGCCACCCCATAAGTTGATACTTAAAGTTGATATTCCAGTACTATTAATGAGGAATCTTGACGCTCCAAAGCTGTGTAATGGTACTCGGTTACAAATAACACATTTGGATCACAACATTGTAAAGACTACAATCATGGTTGGAATGGCAAAAGGACAAAATGTCTTGATTCCCCGTATTCCCATCAGCCCGACTGATTTTCCATTTCAATTTACTTAAAAGAGTACAGTTCCTTCTAAAAGCAGCATTTGCTATAACAATAACAAAGCCGACAGATGCTGAGAGTTGCAGAGTTCATTTAGAAAAAACATGTTTTTCTCATGGGTAACTCTATGTGGTATGCTCACGTGTATCAAATCCAGAAAACCTTTATGTTTTAACAAAAGACAGCAAAACAATAAAAGTTGTTTATAAAACCGTACTTACTTAAATGTGCTCATACTTTATCAAGCGTAATTATTTTAACCCTTATTTCATAATATCCTCAGCATATCTAAAACACCAACCAACGCAAAACAATTAGAAGTATGATATTTGATGTTTCTTTCCTTTGCTAAACCTTTAAACTCGGTAAAATTAACGTTGCTATAGACCTTATGTATCTTTATAATCCTACTAATTATATAAACGCGAAAATGTGTGTTTGAAACCTTGCAGTAATGTAGGCATTTATCTTGGCATTCCTCCAGAAGCGGGAACCACCGCGCGCTGTAAACTGAAGTCTACGCGGACGAAGTCGCGGGCAACATCTAGTCCTCCTCGTCCGAAATACCGCAGTGTCTCAAGACAAAAATCTTCGACCAGTGTGTGTTGCCAGTGATAACTTATGGAATTGAGACGTGGTCGCTAACAATGGGCCTTATAAGAAGGCTCAAAGTCACTCAAAGGGCAATGGAGAGGGCTATGCTTGGGGTTTTACTACGCGATCGAATCAGGAATGAGGAGATCCGCAGAAGAACGAGAGTAACCGACATAGCCCGAAGAATTGCAACACTAAAGTGGCAGTGGCCTGGACACATTGCCCGTAGGAGCGATGCCCGATGGGCCGACGGGTTCTCGAGTGGCGACCACGCACCGCGTGGGTAGGCCCCCGACAAGGTGGACCGACGACCTGGTGAAGGTCGCGGGAAACCGATGGATGCGGGAGGCGCAGGACCGGTCGTCGTGGAGAACCTTGGGGGAGGCCTATGTCCAGCAGTGGACGTCTTTCGGCTGAAATGATGATGATGATGAACACTATCTATAAATTTGTTAGAAAGTTATACAAAGAAGTTTAATGACCGGCGCGCACTTCAGCGTGGTGTAGACTCAGTGAACATACTCAAGTCTCACGTGGTCATCGATTACATAACCGTAGTCCGACAAAACAGAACGTGTGTTTTTGTCAGAGTCCTCGTCACCGGTCACTAACATCCGCCGAACGCCGTTTGAACAAGTACGACGTCTCATTAAATTCATCACCAATATAATTTTACATTATTTTCTCATTTAATACCAATCTTGATTATGAGCATGTCCACCATAACCGTGTAATAGAACGGTTAATTCGTCACTCGACTATGATGAGCTTCACAAGTGGAAGCACTGCGGTCATTAGCGTCAGTGGTTGAGTTACGTGCACTTGTGGGCCGGGTTGCTCTATGTTATGTCTTAATTACCCCCCTCGGCAAGACATTTATCAGCTGATCGTAATGGCCGCTCGTTTGAATGATCGCCGCTTTATTAACATAAATCCACCCCTCAACAAGTTTTATAAATATGGGAGCCATGGGAGGTTTTAAACAAACTTTTAATCAAGTATTTCATTTGCTTTATGAAGAGTCGTTTCTAATGATTGGATCATTTTAGTTGTTAAAGGACTTTAGTACCTACCAAACTTTGTGTTATTTTGTCATATTACTTCCAGTGTGTGTACATTTTTGAACCGATGCTACTACCTATTTCGTAGACGCGCGGCCGCCCAGAAGTTGTTATGTATAGTGTAATTTACTGAACAATTCTGTATTGTACTTGATAGTAACAGTCAGTGTATAATACATTTTTAGCTATTAGTAAACAACAAATATTGACGTATCGATTACATACAGACTCTCTGAGGTTGTTCCGTAATGAATCTTTGGATAGCGACGGGCCATAAAGCCGAACGGAAGGTGAAGCCGTACGGAGGACGGGTCTGAGTAGTGGTATTACGGTGTGTGCCGGGTACGATGCGCTAAATGCTGTTGTGTTGGGAGTTTTTTCGTGGAGGGTTTTCAGGTCAATCTACCTCTGGCGTAGCATCTTTGGTCGTGATGTTGGGTTTAACATTGCATCACTTCGCTCAACTGCCATCTTCCTTCCTATTCATACAGTTTTTTTTTTTTTTTGGAGTGAATAGGCTGTCAATAAACTAGAGCGATTTACCATCAACGATCTTATCATCAGGCGGGATTGCAGTTAAGCACTAGTGTATAATTATTTTAAAAAATGTTTTGCTTTCCTATTAAACATTAACTCCAGGAATCGAGTATGTGTTGACGGCTTCTTGTTGTGGTTAATGTATTAAAAGCGCTAGTTCTTAGATCGAGCTGTGGTTGTCCATCAGGTTCGGTCGCAAAACTGCGGCCGTGTTCGCGGGCACTATGGGCGCCGTACTGGGGCTCACTAAGAGCTTCGCCAATTCCTTCTGGTTCTACATCGTGCTGGAGGGTCTGGAGGCCGCCATAGGCGACGCGCTCTCACCCATGTTCATGCTAAGTAAGTCCATACTTCAATAAGATTTATTTATTTATTTATCAGTTTACTACTGTCCGTTTGTATAGATATATGTATATATGAACATATATCCTGCACATTACTTTTATATACTTCACTTTTCTCGAACGATTACTCTTTATGAACATAACTTTTAGGTGTCGCCACTGGTCATGAACCGACCTTATTTTAGTCACGCGTCACCCTCAATATTATCCTTGCCATTCCTCTCCATATTTAATAAACATAACACTCATTTGAATAATCATTTATCAGTAGTACTATCGGTTCATCGGTTGCTTTGATTTTCTTTGAAATCGCTCTGCAAATGTGTATAATGGTGACTTCTGAATGCTCCCAAACTATTTGGTTACATTGTATCGCCCGTAACTACAATACTAAGTTATTACCTCAGCTTTACTATTAGACAGACACAGAAGGCATATAAATCTCTTAATCTAAAACTACTGCATCCTGCAATATGTTTCATTTGTTAAGCAACTATTGTAAATTAGTGAAAGTATCTACGCTTATCCGATTTACACTTAGAGAAAAAGAGATTTTTCGGTAATATTTAATTTCCCCAGGTATAGAAATAGTGGAGAAGAAGCGAACTGTTTTGTTCCAAATGATCTTACTCAACTGCTACACGTGCGGTCTGATCGTGATGCCATTCATTGCGTGGGCGGTGCCCTACTGGAGGAACTTCTTGCGAGTCATCTACGCGCCCACGCTACTCATCCTCAGTTATTCCTTCTTCTTGGACGAAAGCATACGGTGGTTATACAGCAAGGGCAAGAAGGAGCGAGCGGCTCAGCTGATACGGAAGATATCCAAGAAGAACGGGGTCGAGATCGATAGTATGATGCTCGACAAGCTGGATTATACCGACGAGGAGACCAAGAGTGACGTCAGCGATAGGAAGCTGCTGATGAAGACGTTCAAGTCAAAGGTTATGATGAAAAGGTCGGTAGCATCAACATCAAAACAACTGTCAAAAATCATCAAAATTTTTAAATTCATGTATCACAATCTTAAAGCTAAAGTCAACGACTAAAAGTTCCTATAAGCACAATTGATGCATTTTAATAGTTGGATGTCCTGTACAGTTAGTTATCTCATTCATCAAGTAAACTACTGTAGATTGTTCGTACGGGTAACTAACAAAACGTTATAATTATAATCTTTCTTGTCTGATGATGATTTTACCATTTCTTCACTTCCATAACTACTAGGAATCAATATGACTTTAGTCCTAAACAATTTAATGCAATGCATCCACAGGTTCCTCGTGTGCATGGTGTGGTGGTTCACGATCACGCTGATCAACTACGGCATGATGATCAGCGCGGTGCACATCGCCGGCAACAAGTACGTCAACTTCTCGCTGCTCATGCTGATGGACATTCCCGCTAACGTGTTCTATTGGCTGGCGCTCTCCAAGTACAAAAGAAAGATTCCATTACTAGCGTCCTTCATGGTTGGAGGAATTTTCTGCATTTCACAGCCGTTTGTTCCAAAAGGTGAGTAAGGTATTGGGAAAGTCATCAAAAAAGATTTCCTCTCTTACGTTATAACTTGGATGTCCGCTTTTAGTACAAAGAAATAACTACTTTTAACGCTAAATTAACAGCAGCAGTTTAAAAATATTTTTTAATATTCCATCGAATAATGTCCTCCGTTCTAGGCTACGCATGGTTGGGCCTGACTCTGTTTATGGTGTTCGAAATGTTGGCGACGTTCTCCTACAATATTGTGTACATGTACACCTCGGAGCTGTTCCCCACCTACACCAGGAACTCCATGCACGCCATCTGCTCCGCCGTGGGCCGCGTGGGATCGCTGGTCGCCCCACAAACTCCGCTGCTGGTAAGCACTCGTAGGTTGCAGCTGAAAATCAGCGTCAGATGGCATACCTTGTGTTGTCATTATGCTAAGCTGAGGCCCTTTTGGCATTATAATCTTTGTTTAATATTTTATAGTTTTATATGTATTTCTTGTACCGGAATGACAATAAACTAATTTTTCGTTCATTATTGAAACCAATAATAGTTAACGCAGCACGTTTTATGACTTGTAACATTCCCTAGGAGAAAAACTTAGATAATACTAGCGTTAAAACATTTTCGCTAACACACATATTCGCATTGTTTTCTAGATGTCATACTGGGCAGGTCTACCAACGTTCCTGTTTGGCGTAACATCGATCATGGCGGGATCGCTCACGCTACTGATGCCGGAGACAGCCCGGACCGAGCTGCCGGACACCGTAGCGGAGGCCGAGCAGATCGGACGCAAAAAGTTGTTACCGGAACAACAGAACCTAACCAAGAATAATTTGACGTAGGTTAAAGAAAAACTGAAGTGAACTTCGAAGCAACCTATTTACACGGTGATACAAATGATGGTGGTAGTTTATCTATAATTACTATGCCATTTAAAGTGTACCTATGTACGTGAATGGACTACTTATCCATCATTGCCAACTGTAGTGGTTATGTTATGTTACTTTAGTTTATTATTAAATTATTTTCCATTCTGGAGCTGTCGCGCGTCGTTTTCTAATGAAACTTGTCTTTAATATCTCGCTCCGTCGCCTATCCTTTATTTAGTAAGAACACGATATCCCTAAAATGGTCCCCTTTTTACGGATAGTTGTTTAGTGAGAAAGAGAGAATTCCCGAGCGGTTCGTTTGACGTAAGAACGCGTACTTTTATGTTTATTCTGTGGACAGACCAAACACTGACGTGAGCTAGGTGGAGGCGTTTGCCAACACATTAGCGGCCCGTGTCGCGCCGTGTCGAGCCGTGTCACTGGCTGCGTCAACATTAGCCAAGGATGCCATGCCCGATGGGTTAATCCTATGAAATCATTTTGGGGACGGTACTTTTTTTCCGGGGTGAAAAATCCCCATGGATATCCGCCGTCTTGGAGTGGGCGGCTTTTTCTGTCAGACTCTTACTGACAAAAAACCACCTCGGTTTTCCATCTCATACCTACGCGGGGGTCGCAGGAACGAACGATGCTTCAGCAACCCCCGACTGGTGCCGGCCCGTAGCTGTGAGCCTCTTAGGGGTTTGCCTCCCCTCGAGACTTCTAAGAGGACGCATGTGAAATAGTTCGCGCCGCCACCTTGGATCCTGATGGGGACGAGAACCGGTGGAGACGGTCTTACTTTAACTTTCTATAAGCATTCAAAATATGTCAGCCATATTATTACATAACATTGCAAACAATTTTCCGATGGGAAATCAAGTGATAAGTGATAACGCATTGTTGCACCAACTGAGCGAGTCGCGGGCGCACCTGCGCGTGCGACGACCTTGCACCTTGCGAGTGAAGCGGCCAGCGGGGCAGCGCGCCGGTGCTGGTGATAGGGTTGCCAGACCGCCGGGAAATCTGGGATTGTCCCGGAATCTTGCCTCTTGTCCTGGAATGAGCGGTAATCGATTTCGAATGACCTTTTTTTTTAGCCGTTCGTCCTCCGACTCTCCCGGATTTCGAATGAGCTTTTTTTTGTTAGCCGTTCTTTTTCCGAGAGAGTCTCTGTCGACGACTGTCCCGGATTTGTAACTTCCTATCTGGCAACCCTAGCCGGTGACCTTATGATACACTACAATTTCCATCCCATGTACGACTGATAACGACATGTTTAATCTACCACTATTCGATAGTCTAGAATCTTATCTGTATGACTATAAATTTCGTTTGAATATACATATGTTATTCAAACAAAACAACAAACCTACCTAAACCAATTGGTTTCGCACCACTAGTTCATTTTTATTATATTTTAATCATCTCTAAATCTAAATTCCTTCATTATTTTTTTCATGTCGGTGAAATTACGTCACATCATATAAGTATATCACAAGAAATAAATCCTTTTTCAACACAAAGATTTCGTTTTATACCTATACGTTTTTTTTAATCACATGTGGTCCACTTCAAAATCTTAAGCCGATTAACGAAATAGTAAAAAACAGGTTCGATTCGCAACAGTCCATTTGGTTGTCGTCCAATTATGCTCGATACTCGGCTCGATAATGGTATAATTGGTGTGACCAGCACGATGTACCATCGCTCACCATCCATACGAATTAACAACTGTTTCGAAACTCTCACACTCCACAACGCAGGATCTACTTCAACAGTTTCAAGATAATGAGAATTTATTTGTAATCGAAATCCTTCAGACTGGAATACTTTAGTGTCGTATCGCCTCAGGTATTTTAATCCTATGCCTGGGCAATTGAGTGTAGACTCAACAGTTAGTACGTGAGAACAATCAAAATTTTATTAGAATAAACGTCATCCAATTTGCGGACAGATCGACGACGTCAGTCAGTTACATAAAGGGTGTATCTGACATCGACGCACAAACGAGTACCATGGACCCAGTACATGATTCTGAGCCCCCCAGTGGTGGAATTTTTCGTCGGCTTTTTCATGATTTAAAAAAAATATATGCAGTTTTTTTTCACTTCAAACCGTTCACAATTGCTATACTTTTATAACCCAATAATATTTTAAAGTAAAAATTAAATAATTCGCTAATTACATAAAAAAGCGCAATGAAAACAAAACCCGAAATACTATCTTATCAGCTGATTTAATAGAGTTCACATCAGGGATCAACGTCATACCTACAAACCAGCACGGCGGCACGCTTGCAACGTTCAAAAGCCAAGCCGACACTTTTTTTTAAACAGTGTGTATTCTGTAACCGTTCATTAACGACATAAATGACTATCATAATTTTATTAGTGGCATGCGGTCTAGCCTTTTCGCGAAGTTTGCGTTACGATGTCAGATACACCCTGTATATAATATATATACAATATCATATGTTTTACATCGGATTCAGAACTGGAGTGATGCATTATTACAGTACAGATTATAGCACCTACAACTAATAATAGATTGTCTGGGACTAACACACGTATTATTACAGTACGTATGAGTTAGAAAACGATAGTAGATGTAGAATTATGTATGAAGTTGCACGACACAGCGATGGTCCACAGTGCAAGCACGCTCGGTCGCAGCACTACCTACAGTTACAGCAAGACTGCATAGTAAGCTATAAGGAAAGCGTTCTGAGCTGAATTGAGTGCAATAGCTGTCTAACAGCCTAGGTATCAGCTGCCGAGACTTATAATCTGGTTATTGGATTACTTAGGAGTTTGCAACAACGCGATAAATATTAATTGTAGGAGGTTGTACAAGCATGATTAACCTTCTAGTGAAGCTTTACTAAGCTCGACACTCAACTAGAGAAGTTTATATTCCATCCAAGAGTTTCTTTGTGATAATAAATTCTTATTTTGACTCCTATATCAACTCTATTATGGCATATAGCTGCACGAGTCACAAATCACAATAAATAGTTTATATTTCTTACTTTCTGTATATATTCGCGTTGTCCTTATTACAATCCCAACAATGTATATCGTTATTATAGTTTAAATGAACACAAACTTGGCTGCATACATTAGAGTGCAGAATGAACACTGAGACTGATCTGCTGCACGAGGTTGATATGCGCATAATGAATCAGTACAAATATATCGGTATACTTATTTGTGGAAGGTAACTAGCGATTGTAGAACCGTTCTAGTTCAGTAGCGGGTGGTACCCGAGGGCAAATGTAACGGATTATGTGGCGTGTGGTTTATAAGTAGGTATTACTTACATTAATTTAGAAAGGACAGAAACATAGAGGAAGTAGACCGCAGAATATCAATAACCTGGAAGAGGTACTGGACACACAAAGAAATATTCAAATTACAACTCAAACCGTCTGTCAAGAAAATAGTTATGGACTCAGTTATTTTACCGTGCCTAACCTACGGTTCCTAAACTTGGACTTTCGACCTAAAAACTAGAAACGGAATACAAACTACACAACGAAGAATGGAAAGAAGTTTATTGTGTGTAAAGTTAAGGGACCGGATTAAAAACAAGGTCATTCGGAATGAAACTGAATTAACCGACGCTTTGATCATCTCGCTAGAAATGAAATGGAGATGGGCGGGCCACGTAGCCCGTTACGACGACGACAGGTGGACCATCAGAGTTGTGAAATGGCAAGGTCCTAGAGGTCATAGGGCTAGAGGCCGCCCAGCCGCTAGATGGACAGACGACCTAGTAAAAGTAGCAGGAGAAAACTGGGTATCCATGGCCAGCAATAAAGAACAATGGAAGTCCTTGGAGGAGGCTTTTAACCGAAGGGGTCCATATGTATAAGCCACGATAAAAAGAAAAAAAGCTATAGGTATATACATATTAGTTATTAAGCAGAATGTGGAATGCGGAAATAAACAAAGCTTTATTATTATTATTATATTACTTGCAATATTACTAATTCGTGATGGTATTTCCTACAGTAAGCCCCACAATGTGTACCATCGTTACTGGCACGGTTATATTTTACTTTCGAGTGTGTACTAGACGTGAAGCTACAATAGATGTACTACAGTACATGGGATATTAAAATCAACGAGAGCGCATGTTCTGCATGTCGTAGTTTAGGTACATTACTTGGTATATATTACTCGAAATATTTCTATACCTAAACATCGATCAGTTTAATTGAATTTTCTAGGTATATTCTATTACCACCGCGTGACCGCCGGCCCGAATCGCGCGATGTGTTGCTCGAACATTTATGATCGTTACAATTTGTTCCATCTCCTCAAATGTAACGACTATTCTAGAATAGTGCTGTTAGACAATTATTTTTAATATGAATATAAGCTAAAGCACTTTTGCATTTGATCGGAGGATTGTAGTCAGTCAAAAATTACACTAACCAATTAGCCACGTGGGTAAAACTTGCGACTAATGTGATCTGCTACTAGCTTAGAAAATAGTAGAAAATATAAGTTTGCTTCATTTAATGGAATACTGAGGACTGTTAATAAGCTGGTTTTGTTATCAACTCTGCAAATTAAATGCCTCAGTATCAAAATCCGCAACATAACCAGTTACCTATCACTGCACGAGAACGATTAATTTGACGCTGTTTTGATCTGTAGCGGCCATAAACTACATAAACCGTAAACGTTCCACTGCGACCACCAGCTCGCGTGCCCGACGCCGGTGAGGAATAACACCATTGTCTGGGTCAATGTTGCAAACACAAACCATTGCTTTGGTCTTCAATAGTACTTGTGGGGATAAATCTTTATTGATTGACACTTCGGCTACCCATATCGCTACCATTTCTGCTTCGAAGTAAGGTTGTCTTTGGTGTCATGTATCCACCCTTGCGCCATCACCCAGCACGGTAGGCTGTGCTAGAGCGGCTTCTGCTGGTGACCAAAACTTCAAAAGAAGAATATTACCTACAACCTGATTGGGAATTATAATGTTTAAGCCCTTTGCAGTTGAAAGTCTAGGACCATGGATTGCGAACACCCACTTGGTTTGACATTCGCCAAGCGGTTAGCCAACTTTTCACCTGACCAGAGGGCAGCACTGGTTAGTATGCCCATGGCCAAAAAACGAATCGCTACACAACGTGGTAATACTAAGTACTTCATATTACTATGAATAAATAAAACTAATATTATAAATGCGAAAGTAACTTTGTCTGTATGTCTGTCTGTTACGCTTTCCCGCTTAAACCTCTACACCGATTTTGATGAATTGTTGCACAGACAATCTTTAGACCCTGAGAAAGAACATTAGGCTACTTTTTATCCCGGAAAAATTTGATGTTCCCGAGGAAAATCTAAAAAGCGCGATATATAACCGAACTCCACGCGGGCGAAGCCGCGGGCGGAAAGCTAGTGAATAAATAAAACAAGAAAAGTGTCGAAAAGGACTAGCCATTTCGACACTTTTCTTGTTTTATTTATTCATTAATTTAGCACCCAGATGCTGTAAGTTTATAAAGAGGATTGAAGATTTTTTTATGAATGCTGGCACGATATTTAGATATTTATAACGTTCAAACTGTAGTGTTATGTAATTTACCTACATATACTTACACTGATGTATTTTTATTCATACTTATATATCATTCATTTCTGCAGGTCATAATACGCATTACAGTATTATGAGGCGCTGTTCTGATAACATTTTACTACACCAAGACTCATTATTCAGCTTACAGACACGGTCCTCAACTTTAAGCCTAAGTTTCGGCGACTTAGCGATAACTTAGAGTAAGAAGCTGTACCTATGCTGTGCTATATTAATATTTCCTACTCAACACAACGCTATAATTTAATATTTACTTATATAAACATATTTACAATAATATTTTCATGTAGTATTCTTCTTTTTCCATAAGGAAAGGCAACGGTACAGAGCCATACAGCCTGATCTTTAATTTAATCTTAGTTTCACTTCTTCTTTTGTAACTTATCCTAAACATATCCTAACTTAACCTAACTCCTTTCGTTCACCGCGTGGTGTGGCCATTATGCTACTATAATTCACTATACTTACACTATATTTCACTGTTCTTTATGAATTATTCAATGCACTTTTACTACATAAATCACGCGTTTTTATTTAGTAAACGACACTATAAATAATTTAAAAGTCCAATGAAAAATGAGCGTGGCACTCATCTTCGCTTTCCCGCCAAAACTCCTAATATTTTCATTGTTATGACAGTTTTTGACAACGCTGTTGATTATGTCTCTATGACAACCTTTTCTTCTAAATTCTTGACTGCCTGCTATTTCTCTGCTGAATTTGTTATCCGAACTCCTTAAAGATATTTCATATTGCTTATAATTTTTCAAATATTTAAATTTCGTGAAAAGCTGTTCGGCGAGGTTTCTTCGGAAGCCCTCGCTGAGCAGTGCCAGTTTTAGTTTCGGTCTGGCTTCTAGACTAGCTACAGTATATTAATTGTGATATATTTTCCTCCAGAGCCCTTCTAGAGGTACCCTCTCCCTCGCGGAGAGGGGAACCTCCTCGGTACCTCCTACATGTGCTGTGCTAAATGCGACTAGCTGTTTTTGCTGCCTGTTTTCAATACTTACATTCATTCGATTTTAAAAAAAAAAAAAGAATATCGAACTAAAAAGTTGAAAATAAATGTAGTTTAAAAAACTAAAAAAACATGCTTTTAAAAAATAACAAACTACTTTAAAAGTTAAAAATAATTTTTAAATAAGCGTGAGGCGCTTAATATACAAAAATATACAAAGCGCCTCACGCTTTTTTTAAAATTATTTTTAACTTTATGTTTGATATTTTTTAAAAGCACGTTTTTTTTGTTTTTTAAAGTATATTTATTTCTTATACTGTTTTCTTTTTACCTTTTTACTTGCATCCTCACCTCATCCATATCAGGCATCCATTTTCATATTTCTAAATAATTTTTAATGTTTTCTATTTAATCTACTGTTTTTAATAAATTATTTATATGACTCCCTTTCTCTTCACATTTTTTTTTAACATAATAAAACTTCTTATAAGTTTATCTGGATATCACGTGATCAACTTTAAACGCTAATATCTCAGAAATGTGGCACTTTTCGGGACTCGGTCTTAGTACGTTATCTAATTGCATCAATGTAAGCTATCGATTGATATAGATTACACACGTGGCCGCCCTTTGTTTTTGAGCCATTCATCTTATACTCAACAATCTCGTTGACACGTTCCAGCATCCATAAACGGTCAACTAAATTGTCTACGGTTCGCCCAGGGATTGGTAAACCAGCACCTTTGTTTATGAATATACATATAAAATGTTACCTATCTCCTGGACTCCTCGTGTTTGTGGCAAAGGAACGTTTATTGTTCCAGTCAAATATATACTTGTAAGTGCATGTTTGCATAGAGGTGCATCTATTCGTATGTGTGTCCCTAACGGTCGCGGCACAAACGCTGACATAAATTAATAGACATCTGCATATATACGGTGAGTTTATTTAACGGAATGCTACATGTCAGATTAAATATCATATTTATTGTGCTTAGCATTTTGAGTTGTGCGCGGGAGAGATAGATATATAGGTGTATGTGGTTAGTAGGTTGATAACTGTACTACATATTCTTCTCTGTCAGTTAAATGCTAGAAATCCCAACAAGAATAACATCCACAGCCATCTCAAATATATCACCGCAGCAAGATCTAAGAATTCTACATACTTACTATTCTATGGAGACTAATTAGCTACACCGCGTCCCGTGCCCCGCGGCTCATCCCAATATACAGTGGGGTGACACGTCAAACACGCATAGCCCCACGTTTCCACCTGTATTACTTTACGTTATATCGGGTAAAAAGTACCCTATATGTCATTCCTGGTTAGAAACTACCCGTGTGCTAAATTTCATCCAAATCTGTCCAGTAATTTTTGCGTGAAAGAATAACAAAGATCCATTCATACAAACATAGGAAGTAGGATGTCGCAGAGATAACCAGCACACGAACGATAGTCAGCCTTGAGAAAGCACCTTGCACTCAGTCACAACTCAGTGCTGTACATTTTCCCAAGACGTGCTGAGCACCGCGCTCTCCGCGCCCTCCGCGCTCAGACCAGTATAAGCCGCGCCTCCTGATATCATTACGTCTATTATAAAATACATAGAGTTTATTGTTGTCGAGATTAACCCTCATTTAGTTCTTGCGTGAGTGATAATTGCTGCACTTACTTGAGCGAATGCACACCGCCACATCGCTACTACCGCTGCCTTAGCCGCCGCAGATAATTATTACCGTCGCGGTCCTACACCAGTACGCTGCCAGGGATTCACACAACAAGCACCCTACTGGCCTGGCCATTTAAGTCTGCAGACATTATTTTAATTTCTTTTCCTTGTATGGCCGCGCTAGCTGAAGCTTGTGTGAGATTTCTAGGAGTATACTGTCTTCCTGAAACCGTTTTGATAACAATTTCAACAATGTGCAGCATCCTTTACTTAATTGTGCAAACCAACAACATTTTTTTTTAATTCGGAAAGCTCAGTGGTTTCGTGCACATCAGATAGATTCATAGACCGGACAGCCTACAGCTTACTGCAAACCCTACAATCTGTCGGACTGTATGTTCGACTAATGTTAAAGCTCCTTTCTTTTAGTTTACGTTTAAAAGATATAACAAAGTTTGTAACATCCAGGTACACTGTTACAAGGACTTTCTACTTACTGTTATTGTGCTAAATGGCACTTTATTATTTATAAGCTTCTTTCCGCTTTTGATGCATTAGCGGGATACAATACCCTGATCCTAAATATTATAATCTTAGCAAATGTCTTCCTGGAGATAGTGTTCAATATTACGTCGCAACAAGTGTAATGGTTTCTGAGCTCGTCAAGTGGTCGAGATGACAGGCTACGGCTGTCGTGTTTACGTCACTTTGCTCAGCAAGGTATGATGAAGTCGTCAACTAAAGCGGTGTCATTTGCTAGAAATTGGTCATTTTGCTTAGCAAAGGATTGCCATAACATAATCGTTGGTATTTACTATGCTGTGACTACAATTGGATATACATATTTAGATGAGCGGGACAGGGGACTGCAGACTCGATGGAGTTTATTAGAAAAGCATGTTGCCCGTTATTTAAGGTGGGAGAAGAAAGAGGAGAAAAAGAATTTTTGTGACAACTGATTGTATCACAGTACCAACAGGCGGGATCGCGGTCAAGTAATTAGTTTATGACATTAAATACAAACCATATTAAATACAGTTGTGTTAATACAGCTTCATATTGTGTTAAACGTTGTGGGAAAGCTTCGAACATGTTTGAGCAATGGCCGCAAGTTGGTTCGGTCTCGAAGAATTAAATGGAACCAGCGGCGAGTCCTGTTACCTATATTACTTCCAGAACATTTTGTGATGGGATGGGGAGACGTCCTTATCACCCCTTATTCTAAAGAGTTGTAAGTTTAATAAACATTAAGCTAAGTGTTTGTCGTGTTTGTACTGCTTTGCAAACTGCCAGTTTTGTAACTGCCGATATCAAGTCATGTGTCATAAATATAACGTTAAGGCTTTTACTACAACAGTCACGAAATCTGGATGATTTAAAGCTCTCATAGACAGAATATTGTTTATTTACTAGGGAAAGTAGGTTGGAGTGACTGTGAGCGGTAACAGAGCAAATGGACCGGATTGCTCGCACGTACCCTGCACCTAGCACCAATAGATACTACCAACGACACAAATACTGCGGGCCGTCGAACTTGCACCCGGTCAACGCACCAAGATTTATCTCTTCATCCGCTGCACCAGCCCTGCTGCCTGCAGCCCTCCTGTATGCACCCGCGTCTGCTCGTGCAGACGTTTGTCACTCCCAGCACACACAGGCACAAGCGCTGTCAGCACACACACACACATACACAAACAGGCACAAGTGGCAATCCACACACGGACACTCGCGGTCGGCAAAATTCGGCGGTTGTCAGTCAAACGGACCAATGAGGCGAGAAGTGCGCGCGCACGTCGATCGGCGGCGAGCGGCCAGCGCTCACTGCCGCCCGCGCGCCGCACAACCTGCGACCAGCTTTTTGTGTTAAAAAGCTCCACAGATAAAGGTGAAATGATTGCGCTCCCACGAGGCGCGCAAACTTGGCGCAGTGACGGCAATCGGCTAGCGAGTCGGTGCGGTTCGGTGCGACCAGTGCCGTCGGTGCACTAGTAACAACACCTCTTTGATTACTGCTGAACATTCGTTACAAATGGCGACGCTCGCGCATGATTTACGAGCTTGTTTCGTCCCTCCAACAAACGGCCACCGTCATTATGTATTGAAGGCATGTGTTGCATGTGGAATGTTATTGATTTTAATCGTTCTAATAAAAGTACTTGCAATCAGTTTTTACGATTTACAGCTTCCCGTCTGAGAAGCGTCAGATTCATCAAGTCGGGTCGCAGACTAAATGACTTTTTTTTATATAAATTATAAACTAGCGCTTGGCCGCAATCCCGTCTGATAGTAAGCAGTGACGCAATCGTTGATAGTAAAGCGCACAAGTTTATTAAGAGCCTATTCACTCTAGCCTTGAAGACACTCAAATTATAGTCCGACGGAAACACCGTCGCTGGCAAATTGTTCCAGACCCTCCATGTACGCGGTAGAAAGGAGGAGGCGAAACGCTTCGTCCGGATCATAGTGGTGTTAACAACGTTAGGGTGGAGACTCGCCGTATGACGGGTCGTCCGATGGTGGAACGGAGATGAGGGAATTAAATGAAGCAACTCCCTCGCACACTCCCCAAAATGCATCCTATAGAACACTGAAAGGCTGGCTACTCTACACTTGTGCTCTAGGCTTTGGAGAACATCTCGAGTTAAATCAGGGTCACCAATCAGCCTCTCCACTGAATCCAAAGTGGCCAGGTGACACTTAACAGCACCAGCTCAAATGTGGCTGCAGTACTCCACACACTAGCGGACCTGTGCTTTGTACAACATTAGAAGCTGCCCCGGTGTGAAGTACTGCCGGAACTTTGCGATAACGCCAAGTTTCCTGGCAGCCACTCTGGCCTTGGACTCAATGAACTGCCCAAAGTTTAATTTCGAGGAAATCTCAACTCCCAAAAGCTGAAGGCGGTCGGTACACTCCAAGGATACATTTCGGAAAGTAGGAGCCAAGGTGAACGGGCTTCTTTTGGCGGTGAAAAAGACACGCCTGTGTTTCGGCGGCATTGAATGCTACACTAACTATGACTTTAATTGCTAATAAGTATAATGCATTCAGAAAATCTATTTATGAGTACCCGGTGAATATGGTATAGAGCAGATTATGTAATGATTGGTGAGGTGATTGAGAAGTAATCGCAAACCTAACAACTACATATTATTATATCCAAGATTTTATTCTTCTATTTACAAGTTCCATTTGCCACTTGGAACTTTTCACAACTTTACGTCAGATACGAGCTATACGGGGAGCTTGTACGGTGGTGTAAACAAAGAATGGCGAGCTGTCAATAGTGTAAATCACTAGCATTACTTAGCATGACAACTCAGTCCATGGGCGTAGCCACACTGGGGCAAGCTGGGGCAGTTGCCCCACCCTGGTGATGAGTGAGTCATCTATAAGGTGCCCAATTAAACAAAAAAAAAAAAAAAAAAAAAAAATACGGAAATTGAAGGAGATGGAAGTGGCGGATCTGATCAAGATTTCGGAAATGCAATTTCATCCCAGTGTAACAACTGCGCTCGTTATTCATTAACCGAGTTCAAATAAAAGGAGGAGGTTCTCGGAATTCGTCGTAGGTAATCTTTTATGTTTTTTATTATTTTTTATGTTTGTTCACCGAAGACGCCTGGACCAATTTGTAAAATTATTTTTTTGTTTGAAAGGGTATACTTTCCAGGTGGTCCCATAGTCACCAGGTCAGGGTCTGATGATGGAAGACTACAGCAATCAAGGGGAAATTTAAAAATCGTAGGGGCGACTAGTGCTTTTCTTAGTATTTTCATTAAGTATTTTAAAGCACTAGGTACAATTTATTATTTTGAAATTTATAAAAGAAGTTTTTTTTAACTAGCTGGAGCCGGCATTTCCTAACTGACTACCTCTGAGAAGAAAAGCTGAAACAAACTCAGGGATCATCGTTTTTTTTCAAGTCCAGACATTAAAAATTAAACTGTTTACAAATACGAGGATTGTGGAACCGGTGTGAGATGTCGTGCGGTGTTCCACAGGGATCGGTCTTGGGCAACGGCGTAGTTTGTTACGCTGACGTCACGCTAGTTCTGACATATGGGAGGTCGCACCAGACGGCAGCCGATGCAGCGACCCTCGGGGTTGCGACAATCCTCGGAAGGATCCGGCAATTGGGACTCGAGGTGACCCTGCACAAATCCGAGGCCATGTGCTTTCATGGTCCTCGGAACGCACCACCGTCAGATTCCCACATAACTGTAGGAGGGGTTCACCTCGGCGTCGGGTCGATGATAAAGTACCTGGGGCTCGTCCTCGACAGCAGGTGGAAATTCGAGGATGACTTCCGACGTTTGCCTCCCAGACTGGAACGGGCTGGGGCTACCCTGAAGCGGGTCCTCCCCTATCTAGGAGGACAAAACGTCTCCTTCCAGAGGCCCTACGCGGGGGCCGTGCGGGGTATCGCTAAGGAAGCGACCAGCCTGATGCCTTACCGCCTACCAGCCGGTCATGGCCGTTCGGCTGATCCGGGGATACCTCATGGTCTCCGCTGAGGCGGCGAGCCTCCTTGCCAGATTGCCGCCATGGGATCTGGAGGCCAAAGCCCTCGCCGACATGTGGGAGTGGCGAGAGGAGGCAAAACGCCGGGGCATAACTCCGCTGCCGCGAGAAATCGCAGTACGGCGGACAGAACTCCGGCGGGATTTCGTGGCGACATGGAGAGTGCGATTGTTGCAACCCAGTGCTGGGCACACCACAATAGCGGCGTTAAGTCCCATCTTTGAGGAGTGGCTAGAGAGGCGCCACGGTGCCTTCACCTTCCGCCTGACGCAGGTCCTCACCGGACACGGCTGTTTCGCGAGGTTCCTGTTCCGTATAAGGAGGGAGGAAACGCCAGGGTGTTACCACTGTGTGGATTGCCGTGAGGACACGGTGGAGCATAGGGTGGAGGTCTGCCCGGCTAGGGTAGAACACCGCCGCGTCCTCGTGGCGGCGATCGGCGATCTCTCGCCCTGACCACCCTGGTCCAGGCTATGTTCCGGAGCGAGAGTGCATGGCTGGCCGTCTCCTCCTTCTGCGAAGCAGTGATGCTGGCAAAGGAGGAGGCGGAGCGCGTGAGGAAATCCCAGCGCCCTCACGCCACCAGCCGCCACAGGAGACGCCCTGGTCGGGAGACAACATAGAAGTCTCGGCCACCGTAGGCGCGGGCTAGCGGGCGGTGAGCAGTGGGCACCTCGCTGCCCGGTAAGGACCAGGCCCGAGTCGACGGCGCGTCGTGTTTCACGAACACAAAGAGATGTCAGCACATCGTGACAGGGTCCACGAAGACCGATGCCTCCTGAGTCAGAGTTGCGGGTTGTTTAAAAAAGAAACCGTGGCCCTGGCGCACAGGCAAGTGCAGAAACACGGGTGGGTTTTAGTCAAGTAGTAAAAGTCTGACACGCCCTTCCACTCCGCCCAGAGCGGGAGAGGGGATTTAATGATTTACCATCCAGAAAAAAAAGGACAGTCGAGGGAACTCCTCAACGATTCATAGCAGAAACTTTGCATTTGTGCTTGATTAATTTGTATTGATAAGAACTTTACACCTAGATGGGTGGAGACTCTCATTAAGGCTCTGATGATGAAAACAAAGGCCAGTTCAGGGAGCTCTTCAACGGTTTACTTAGTTACCTTGTGTTTGGACTTACATAATTCATTTATATTCATGAGAACTTTGCGCCCATATGTGTTATAATTGAGGTCTGCAGTAGATTTCATGATGGAGCTGAGAGACAGTCGAGGGAACCCCTCAACGATTCATAGCAGCTACCTTTTTTTAAAATGATTATAAACTATTACTGGACCGCAATCCCGCCTGATGGTATGCGGTGATGCGATCGTTAATGGTAAAATGCGCTAGTTTATGAAGCCTATTCACTCCAAAAAACTGAGTGAATAGGAACGAAGACGCCAGTTGACCGAGGTGATGCAATGTTTTTAAACCCAACAACACGACCAACGATGCTGCGCCAAAGGAAGATTGATATGGAGACCCTCCACAACAAAACTCCCGACACAACTACATTGGGCGCATCGTACCTGGCACACACCGCAACACAACTGCTCACACCCGTCCTCCGTACGCCTTCACCAGACATCATCCGGAACACGGCGAATCGCTTGCCAGCAAGACATTGCCTGGGGGATGGTAACTTCCGCCGGCAGCCTTGAATTTGTGCTTGATTAATTTATATTGATAAGAGCTTTACACCTAGATGCATTGTGATTGTCATTAGGGGTCTTATGATAAAGACGAAGGACAGTTAAGGGACCTCACATAAGCAACTTTGTTACATAATTTATTTATATTGATGAGAACTTTGCACCTATATGATGGTTTGCAGTAAATCTGATGATAACCTAATTTCAAAAACGAGTACACAAAAACCAAAGACACCGACTTCCGAAATTAGTTATTTTTCACTTTGTAGTGTTTTTCAGAAATCGGTTGATATACATTTACTATATAGATTTTGAGAGGCTGTTTTTTTTTTGCAAAAAAAAGACAGCCTCTCAAAATCTATATAGTTTACATAGTGGTGACACGTCTCCTTTATTGATTAACCAATTAGCATAGGCGCAGAGCCCAAACGACTCAAGTCACAAAAAATACCGGGAGAGGGTTGACTGCTGCCCCACCCTGAGCTCAAGGCTGGCTACGCCCATGCCGGGGTGGTTTTGGTCACTAAAAGTCTGACAGACCCCGTCGCCCACCCCAGGGCGGCGGACATCCATTGAGGATTTCCAGCCCAGAAAAAAAAAATGTGTGCGGTACAGTTGCATAACTGGCTTGGTGCAACGACGGAGTGTAATATTAATAGGATTGTTAGTTTTGTACTTTACACATTTATATTTTATCTTCTTGTTCTTACACACCATTGGTTACATTTCTATTTAACTTCTCCTTTCCCTCTACTGAAAGAAATTTCTTGAGAAATAAGCAGCGCCCCTGTACTACATTATACAGCATAGGTACAGTATAGTATACTTACACACTTTAGTTTTGTCATATCCCTATATACCCATAGTAAAATATTGTGTGCACATAAATAATAAAATAAATAAATATAATGTCCACCAGGTCCACCTTTTCAGGTTTTTAGTTCTGTCAATAATACATAGTCCTTACATTTATTCAGAGAACACGAATACTTTAACGGCTCCGACTCATAGAGCGTTTAGTATTCAAAGAGCGCGGTGCGCCGAATGTGTGTTCTGTGTTCACTATAATTGACCTATTGTTTATAATTGACCTATTGTTTATCACAAATATGTAGGACCACAATGGACCTGTGTGACACATTCATTACACAGAATGCTGGAATTTGACACACCTTGTACTTACATAAATGCACGTGGTCCCTTAATCTGCGCGTCCCTTAGATAACAACCAATACACTGTTTTATTATCTGCTACAATATTTTGAACCTCAATTAACCTTGTGATAAATCTCTGTTGATGTTGGGAAAGGACTATGTCCAGCAGCAATGGAAATCTTTTGGTTGCATTATTATCATGCTATACTACTGCATGTTTAGTTTATCGAAGTGTTTGCTTTGCTACATCGGAACTGCCACCAACGAACCATAAAGCTAGTTCCATACTTGAATATAAATCATGGTTCATAAGTCCACGCGGTACGTTACCTGCGCCGTCGCTGTTCTGTCGGAGCCTGCAACTCGACACCTGCGTGTATTACGTTATGTCGCTAATACGCCGTGACAGCGTCGAGTCACCGCGCCAGAGAATGAGAAAGTTCACTCCGACTAAAAATGAAACAACATCGCCAAGCGGTTGATCAACTCTTTAAACGACCCATTTTTTGGCCAAAAAATCAACGTTGACATACAACGTAGTAATACCAGCCTTTTGGGCACGATTCCTACTGACAGTGATGTAAAATAGAGAATATTTATCATAACAAGAAAAGATGCCTTATTTGGTTTATTAGCTCTCTTCCGCTTTTTGTGTGTTAAAGAGCTATTGATGACCACGACAAAACTGGAAACAATTGGAATTCAAAACTTTTCGGTATCATGTTTTCACTTCAGCATTTGAAGTGTATATAGACATCAAGTCTTCTATTCCTTTGCATGTGAGATGTGTCGTCCGGGGGTCCGGCCGGCCGGGTCGTGTTACACGGGCGCACACAACACGGACGCGGCCGCACGGCCGCCATGTGCCTGCCCGCTGCCCGGCGCCGCTTGATCTACCAGATAGCTGTGGGACCTCCACTATAAAGCTATCATTTTTGTCTTTTGACAGCGGAAATATTCGATGAATATCTGCGGTTGTATTTTGTCTTAGATGTGACATGCGTTATGAACTAAATAATGTAGTTGTTAGTACTGAATCAAACAGTGCATATGTATGACAAAACTTTTATATATAAACTAGCCAGCTTAGTGACAGACATTTATAGAGTTATAGACAATGTGTAATGAACATAAAATGATAGAAGGTGTAAAACACCTACAAAGGTTTTACCCTTTATAATTTGTGCCCAAACGCAGTGTTGTTAGCGTTAAAGGATTTTATCAAACTTATACCTACTTTATATCTTTTTTACCCGACTACGGCAAAGCAAAAGGAGGGTTATGATTTTGACAGGCTATGTATGTATGTATGTATGTATGTATGTTCATCTGTTCCCTCGTAACTTCTAAACTACTTATTCGAATTCGATAAATGACATATCATTAGAAGCGTCTTAATTGTCCGCTGATTATAGGCTATATGGAGTTTCACAAAATCTAATGTGGCGCCCTCTAGCGGACAAAATATACAGAGTAAAAAAATAAAGTTAAGATAAATATGCCGTGTTTGGTATCATTTGAAAGGGCTTTACTTGTACATTTTGAATATATATATATTACTAGCATTTGCTTGTGACTTTACCTGTATTCATGGGCTGATTGCATATAATTCACATCTTTTCGTTCATAGATAGCTTCTTTACTACTTATCAGAATAAGACCACTGCAGAACCATTAGAAGGGCCTTGATATTCTGTTGGTTATGAGCTACAAAGCTTGTCACCAAATTTAGTATTACGCCCTCTAGCGGACAAAAAGTTCTATGTTAAAATAAAATTAAAATAAATATACCGTATTTGGTATCATCCGAAAGAGCTTCACGAGTACTTTATGTTTGTACATAATCCCTAGTAAACGGAGGGTTTGGTAAACGGAGCGAAGGGAGTGGTGAAGGCCTTCGAATGGCCTGCTCTTCGGCGCGATCAGTTGGAACAGGAGATCAGCCAAGCGCTATTCTCATACAATTTGACGACGCATCCATAAAAGCAGATACTAACGGACTTATCAAAATCGAGCCTTGCCTCACTGAATTTGACGGCTTGAGGGGTTCTGCATTGCAGGGGTTGTACATAAATTACAAGGTTGTACTCTAGATAAAAAAGTTACAGATCTATGAAAGTCATTGTTTGCTAAAGGACAGGCCTATGTCGCTCTCAGTAGAGTTAAAACCATAGAGGGATTATTTAGGTATAGGCCTTGGATCATAATAAATTACTTAAAAATCCACATGACAGTCGATCGTTAGCAGAATTAGATAGATTAAGAAATCTTCCCAGGTCCTCTTAATATATCTGTTTTTTTTTTTTTTAATAATTATAAACTAGCGCTTGACTGCAATCCCGCCTGATGGTAAGCAGTGACGCAATCGTTGATGGTAAAGCGCACTAGTTTATTAAGCCTATTCACTTAAAAAACTTAGGAATAGCAAGGATGACGGCAGTTGAGCCAGGTGATGCAATGTTAAACCCAAGACCAACACGACCAACGATGCTGCGCCAGAGGGAGATTGATCTGGAGACTCTCCACGACCAAACTCTCGACACAACAACATTTGGCGCATCGTACTCGCCACACAACGCAACACAACTGCTCAGCCGCGTCCTCCGTACGGCTTCACCAGACATCATGCTGGAACACGACGAATTGCTTGGCGGCAAGACTTTTTCTGGTGGGTGGTAACTTCTGCCGGCAGCCGATGTTATGGCCTACCACCGTTAGAAACACATCCAATCTATTTATACTAACGACCTCATCCACTAATTCATGACCCATTCGGTGCCATCGACGCAAATGTGCGTCGCTACTACGAAAAACCGGGAGCTTCATACGGGGAAACCGTTGCTATACGCGCTACGATCCAAGCGCTACGAAATAGTAAAATAGGACATCTCTACATATTACTATACGCCGATACATAAGTCAAAAGAGATGTCGTATGTTAACTACCTAGTTTTTAGTTCGTCAATTTAACTTTTGTTAATATTATGCGCCACAAATACACTTTAACACCAAAATAGTACAAATAATAAAAAGTAAAAAAACTAAAACCCAACTACGACAAAAAACGACGCTGAAAAAGTATAAAACAAGATTTTCAGAATACTGAACTGAACAAAGTTGCCTTACAATGTCTTACAATACTATTCTGAAGTATGCAATATTCACTATGTAGAGATAAATGTTCATGTTTGGAAAGGCGTAGTCACACGTTACATATACCTACCTACCGTAGCACTTTGATAACGTGTGACTGCGGTTTTAATGGCATTAATGGACGTTTCACTTGAATAAGACTTTGACGCATTATTTAATTAAAATAGTTATATAAGAAAATATATAAACATCTAAACTGAGAACATTCTCCTTTTTAATAATAATAATAATTCGTTTATTTCAGATTATTCCATATTTGTTAGTACAATTTTGAGCTTTTAGACTATAGTGTTAGTAATGCATAAAATATGACAAAGATACATTTTCATCAATAAATGGCGGATCGAGTGGAGTCCCCGATGATGGTGGAAAAAAATCGCTATAAGACTGCGTGCCAACGAGCCAGCATCGGAGAGCCCCATCGGTCCACCAATCCAACCACCGCCAATCTTCTAAATATAGTAATTAGTAAGTCATGAGTACATCTCGATGAGCACGCAGCTCATCGAGCGCACTTGATGCTGGTTATAAATGATAACTAGGGATCGGAAATCACGGCGCTTATATACCTAAACCTGAACAAAATGCCGACGAAATAATAATCTGGACACGCCTTTTAACTAACAATCGTATAAAATATTTCAGATTTTGTATATAATATATGTAGGTACTAGTTCATAAACTTTTCCTTCAAAAATGACAAGTACCTTCTTATAGTGATCTGGTAGTATTTTTAGAAATATTTGTAAACAAAACCTATAGTGGCATACATAATAACTATGTATTTAGACCGGGAGGTGTATATCCATTATGGCATATATATAGGCATTTTGTTCAAGTTTAGGTATTTAGGCGCCGGAGTATCCGATTTCCAATTATAAAGTAATTCATGTCATGGTGGATGCTGTATCACGTGATCTTCTTCTTCTTCTTCTTCAGCCTATAGATGTCCACTGCTGGACAAAGGCCTCCCCCAAGGCTTTCCACGCTGACCGGTCTTGTGCTGCCCGCATCCATCGGCTTCCCGCGACCTTCACCAGGTCATCGCACTATGGGAAAGCCCCATACAAGGCCGTCTCAAAACCGTTTCACGTGAAAGTCGTTGTTATGGAGTAGAACTAATTAATTAATTTAGTCTTATAAATAAGCTTTCTTTCCTATATTTTTTTAATTATTTTTTGCTAACCATAATGTATATAAAAAGGCATCAAAGCTAACTCATGTTCAATGATGTGATTTTGGCACAATACATTACTACAATTCAACGAGACATTACTCGAAAGTTTTTCTTATAAATGTATAAGTATTATACATTTTTGAAATGCTTATAATCTCCTCATAACGTTTCTTAAATAATATTATATATAATAAATAAATAAATTAAAATTAACCAATGTAGTTTAAGATGGTATAATTTTCAGGTTACTTTTTTTTTAACGAGACTTACCCGTTTACCGCTGTTTGCCGCTGTCGATATATTTGTTGTATTACGATCTTTATACATTAGTTTACACAAGGAGAAAAAAAAAAGTTGCGCATACTTGCGCCTTTTCTGACACGGTACCAAAACATATCGCGAGATAATTTTTTTCCAATATCTTGTTACTGCTCACATAATCATCTGTTATCTATTAAGGTCAAATTGATAAAATGGTCATTATTATTTATAGTTATTTGTGGTTTTGATATAGTTTTGACCACCATATTTGATAAAATATGGTCACTATATCAATTAGGGTCAAATTAAAAACAGGTTGGTTATGGGAAGAGTGCAAATATTAGTTTCTTATCTTTTTGCACATAGCACTAATTCATTGGCCTATAAAAGAAAGGCGAACCCTGAAACATCCACAGTTGTTCATCAGAAATTCAGTTGCCTTAAAAAAGCAGTTAATACCTATTTTCAAATATTCACAGAAGTTATCTGATTTGAAAATAATGGGTGAATTTGTTTGTAGTAAACGAGAGTTGTGCAATTTGTTGATAAATGGGAATAATATAGAAAACTACTTGCAAGAAAATTTCAATTTGTCACCAGAGGATATGAATACTGTGGTCTCCTACATTCAAAGAAATTTGGTATCTAAATGTAACGAACGCTGGAGAAATGCATCCCGGAAAAGAGAACGCTTTGAAAGTAATAACGTCGACTGGTTAAATGGTGAATTTCGTGTTCCACTAGAGTGTCGAGTCACAGTTAATGACCCTAATACGTCTGGAAGCAGTGCAGGTGGCAGACCATCGAAACCATACGAAGCATCTTCAGAAAAAACAAAGAAACGAAAAAACATGCAATTAATACAAGAGTACGGACTGGACTGTGTGCTCAATGCATATACTCAGGAGTTGCGGTCTATGGGTGAGACGGAGGAGGCCACAATTGTTAATATTATACGAACTGCGTCAAAAAATGATAAGAAAAAGTTTCTTAAATTCATAACTGAGAACCCTGAAGATACCTACCTATTTTTAACCATGATTGATGGTAAAGTAGCACAAGTTTTAACTGAAACTCCTTCGAGCGCTTCTTGTACAATTTGTGGTGCTACTCCTCGGCAAATGAATAACTTAGAGGCAGTTAGGACACGAGATGTGAATGAAAGTTCATTTCAATATGGACTGTCAACACTACACGCTTGGATTAGAAGTATGGAGATGATTTTACACATTTCCTATAACTTGTCTTTCCAAAAGTGGTCAGCCACTACACCAGAAAATAAAAAAAACAAAGACGAAAAGAAAAAACTGGTACAAAAGCGGTTTAGGGAGGAAATGGGACTGCATATCGATAAACCTCGACAAGGCACTGGAAATAGTAATGACGGCAACACAGCTCGGAGATTTTTTCAGAATTACTCTTGCTCTGCAGACATTACAGGTGTAGACGTAGAACTTATAAAACGAATGTACATTATACTACAAACTATGTTATCTGGAATGGCTATTGATTCAAAAAAGTTCGGTGAATACGCATATAGTACCGCCCAACTGTACGTAAATAATTATAATTGGTATTATATGCCTTCCTCCGTACATAAAATACTTATTCACGGAGAAAAAATCATTGAGTACTATGCTATATTACCTATCGGACAATTGTCCGAAGACGCTCAAGAATCCCGCAACAAGGATTACAAAAAGTTTAGACTTCATCATTCTAGAAAATGTTCAAGAGCGGCTACCAATACAGACGTGTTCCATACCTTATTGTACACTTCTGATCCATATATATCAAGTTTGAGAAATACCTCAGAAACAATATCGAAAGAACTTTTCGATGAAGCCAAGTCCCTTCTTGCTGTCAACGAAAATCTGTAGGAGATTGTTGAATTTTGTACATTATTTTTTTCTCGTTAGACACTGTTTATACAATGATATTTAATTCTATTTTATGTAAGTAAATTTAAAAAAAGTATATTTTCTTATAAATGCATGTATTTTTTTAATTTTTTATTTTTTAAATAAATTAATAAACATAATTTTCAAAATTATTATTTTTTCTTTTAAACCTTATACATTCACGTATATGTATGCAAAATTACAGATCATTTAGTTTTGAAATAACTGAGATACGGAGTTTTGAGACGAAACATACGCGATTTTCCCATAGTGCATCGGTCCACCTTGTTGAGGGCCTCCCTACGCTGCGTCTTCCAGTACGTGGCCGCCACTCCAGAACCTTACTGCGCCATCGGCCATCGGTTCTACGAGCAATGTGCTCTGCCCACTGTCACTTAAGTTTAGCAACTTGCAGAGCTATGTCGGTGACTTTGGTTCTTCTGCGAATCTCCTCATTTCTGATTCGATCACGTGATCACGTCCTAATAACTGCTGTGTAATCTCCGCATCTCGGTCGGTCGCCGGCGCCGGCGCCGCGCGCCGGTAGTCGTCGCCCGGATGTACCGACACCTGCTGAAGTATGCGATTAAATATGTGCTCTAACAAGTTTTGTATAATGATGTATTATACATATTAATAAATAGTTGAATTTTTCAATTGATGCAGTAGAATAGACAATAAGTAAAAACACAAGATATTCCTGTACGTAAGAATTCTCTTTCATGTTTAGTTTTCTAGATAGTTTATTTCAATTTTATGGAGCCCATTAACTACAGTGCTACTATTAAGAAAATCAAAATAATATATTAAGTCAGAAAGGCTGGTGATTCATTAATAAAAAACTATAGCGTTGTAATTAATCCTGAGAACGTGTCACAAGTAATATTTCTATGACTGTATAGTATAAGCCTTGTATAGTGAACCCGGGGCCTGGTACACAAGAATGTTTGACAGATTCCTTCCTGCGTGTGGAGGTGCTCGTGAACCAGCACGTCTTCCGTCGACTGATTAATGTAACTGATGCGCCGATAGCGCTGACAAATCACTCCCATTCGCCGCTGATACCACATGTTGAGGAGTGTAGTTGTGTTCCGTACTGTGGCTGTGTTCCGTAGAGAAATATTTAACATTTTGTATTAGCCGCGAGTGACCGTTGTGAGGCAATCGTAAGCTCATAACTCTGATTAGATATAGACATCTCTTTATCTTCATATAAAAATTATACTATTTTGAAAGGCACGAAGTAAACTGACTGTATGACAAACATCATAACGGATATCACAGTTCAGAAACTGTTGCCATGCCCTGACTTCATGTGCCCAACAAATGAAAAACAAGGGCAGGTCAAAGCGAAACTAGTTGCAACGTATAAGAGTCAAGATCGCTTGACACACTTTTCTTGTAATATAAACCTTGATTTAAGCGATTCTTGAAGTTAGCCATCGGTGTTGACAAACCATCACCTCCAACTGAATGAGTGTTGTGGATGTATGCAAAGCTTGTGAGGTGCGGGTGCCGGGTGGCAAGTGAAAGTGCCACACGCCTCGAACCGATAATATCAGCGGTCACGAGATGCGGCGCGACGACACATTACTCACCACTGTGAGTTATGGCTCAGTTTATATTAGCACACAGACACTCACTAGAGAGCCGAACTTGGACGCTGTCCCAGCTCACTGAACCAATAAGCTCATGATGTTTCATATGCTCCCATAATATAATTAGTATGTATCCTATAAATTACAGTAATTCATTTTACAAAATGAGATATAATTATATTGAATTAATAGCCAAGGACTGTAAGGCACCCTCAAACTATAGTACTAAATATTTCGGGCTGCAATTGATGCTTACACCCGAGCTAACTACTCTACTATATTTCGATTATGAGGTAAGTAGAAATAAAAACCGGTATTCTAAGAATAAAAGATTTTAGAACTTTCAGCAAATATATTGTTAATTACTGCATCAGCTTTCATTTTCATTGAATCGGGAGTGCAACTTATATCTTCATCACTCGCAAAACTCATCATATTTTTTTGCTACTTAGTACGTAATTATAAAAAATCCAAAAAAAAAACAAACAATATTTAAGGTATTCATCTTTTTTTATTATTTTTTCAGGAACTAAATTGAGCGTCACCGTTCGATATTTAAAATTGATGACTATTATACTCGTACGAAGAAAAGGCTGAATTGCGAAGCGACCTCTTTTGTCATTGGGCTGAATGCATGATGTCTATTGCCAGTACAATGATTACATTAGATGTACTCGAACTTTTTGAAGATTTTTTATTTTAATTACTTACCGCCCTAGGGCTTTTCTAACTACATTATTACCCTAGGGCGCTGATTGGTCAATTACAAGCCCAATTTGGGGTAATAAGGACCTACTTACCGAATATGAGAGATGTAAAGTTTATTTGATGAGTTGTGTCTTTGTGTCGAGAGCAAAACCCATAACATGTAGGTCATTCTCATGAATACCTATATGTTACAGATGATGTTCTTTTTTTAATTTTTTCTGTGGCCGCAACTATAATTATATAATTAATTCCATTTTTAAAAATAAATGATCTTCTTTTTACCCGACTGCCAGGAAGGGTATGTTTTTAGCCCATATCTTGTATGTATTATTCTTTATTACCTAGTATCTCCAGAACCGCTGAACGGATTTTCACATTTGAGGTATCGTTAGAATTGCCTTAATGGGGAAGAAAACTGACAAATCTCGCCACTAGAGGCGCTGATATCGTTTGACCCAAATAAACTGTCAAAACCCATTGTAATTTGTTCGAGTTTACGTTGTTTATAAAAATGTAAAAAATAATATGTCGCGTTGTGTAGCAATTTGTTGCAATAATAATGGAAATCACTCTTTCCCTAAAGATATGCATTTATATTTAAAACAGAATATAAATAGATTTCAATAAAGATTATGTTGATAAATCTCTATTGCTTTCTGGAGGCGGTAAATCAAATTTTTCTCTGGAATTTCTTCTTCTTGAGGAACCTCGAAGTTAATTCCGGTCATACGATTCAAGTCTAGATACGTAATAATTTTAGGTTAATAGGGTTGAAACTTTCAAAATATGGCAATAATAAATACTAATATTTACTCAAATATAACTAAAGAAACTTTAAACCTAATACAAAATTAATGTAATTTAAAACACTAACAAGTCTGCATTCAGTTTAAAGTCTGGGCATTGTTATTTGCCTGGTAATTAAATCAGCTTTTCGTCCTTTTACTGAAGCTCCTCTAGACTTTTAACTACTTTTTTAACTTGAAACAGTCAATGTACATTTCATTGCTCTGCTTTACCTAAAAAAAACTCGTCAAACACAAAAAAAAAACTCAACATAAAACGTGATACGACTGATAGCTAATTGTTATGAGTCAAACGCCATCAGCGACATCTGCAAATAGCTTTGCGTTTTCTTCCCCATTGCCCAACTGCTACTAGATAGGTGACATTTAAAAAAAACAAAATGGCGGATGTATGACGCCATATTGTGAGGTATAAAGAAATAAATTTCTACCAAGCATATCGAGTGGGATATCAAAATGAAGGATTTTAAACACTGGTTCTAAATATGCATATAACTTAATATTAAATGGAACAAAAAAAAAGGATTACATATTTTTTTCTACCAAGCATATCGAGTTGGGTATCAAAATGAAGGATTTTAATCACTGATTATAATAAATATATTGATCCTAAAAATATTTTATATCAAATCAAATCATTTATTTCAAATAAACCAGTTACAGGCACTTTTGAATTGTCAGAAGGTCGGTCAGTCAATTAGATGAAGCTAGTCGCCCATTCCAAAGAGTAGGTACCTATGGAGAAGAACGGGCAAGAAACTCCATGGACACTCTTTTAAATTTTTAAGCTATTGTTACAAATATTTGATTACATCATTCATGTTGAAATCAACCGCGTGAGAACGATGCAGAAATATATTGTACGCTGAGAGCGTCCATTATGGAAAACATACAAAAATCAATTCAGAAATTAAAATACGCCGTGGCAGCTAAGAGATGACCAGTCCCCTCCGACGGCGTCCGTTCACGAACATGACGTATGGATCAGCATCATTCAGCTCAACCATATCGAAGGGAACCCAATGACCCAAAACACACGCCACCATCAGCGAGACATTTGAGTGAGCATGACATACTCTCAACAGCCAGAGCACAATTAAGTCAATAAAAAAGACTAACCCAACAAATAAATGCCTTACAGCACATTCGTACATTGTGCTCACACGTTTGCCATGCAATTATACAATACTAAGAAATTGAATCTACACAATGCTAAGATGGTTTTGTCCAAGGTTCAGCAGCTCCAACAGTGTTCCCGAATCTGTGGAAAGTTTAGCTCCTGTGCAGCTGTACAAGTGCCGAACACCTCTGTCAGCGATACAATTCCGTAACGTACAATATGCTTGGCCACATAGTGTGTAATACAGGCTTTGAATTAATAACATAAACAATTACATATTAAAACTACAAGAGGAAAAATCAAAGAACAATCATTGTATAGAAATCGGACGCAGCTCAAGCCCAAGCCTTTTTGTCCTCAATATAATCCTTCACACTATAAAATGCTTTCTGACACAACTTACGTTTAATGAAGGATTTGAATTTATTCAGGCCTAGATCTTGAACCACCTCTGGAAGTCCATTGTAAAAATGTATACATTGGCATCTGAAAGAGCCACCTATTTTCTTGAGCCTTGTTGTAGGTACAATAAATTTGTGCCTGTTCCTAGTATTTATATCATGGACATCACTGTATTTTTTAAACAATTTTATATTTTTATGAGCATACAAAAGATTTTCATAAATATATTGAGACGGCACGGTCAGTACATTAATCTCTTTAAATTTTTCTCTGAGAGAGTGTCTCGGACTTAATTTATAAATTGCACGAACAGCTCGTTTCTGCAAAACAAATATTGTTTGAATATCGGCGGCATTTCCCCACAACAGAATGCCGTACGACATTACGCTGTGGAAATAGCCAAAGTACACTAAACGGGCCGTCTCAACATCAGTCAAATTACGAATTGTTCTAACTGCGTATGCAGCAGAACTTAGCTTTTTTGACAATTTTTCTATATGTGAACCCCATTGAAGCTTAGCATCCAGAGTTATACCCAAGAACACTGTGCTGTCGTCAGATTTCAATTCTTCGCCCTTTATCAACACTTTAGTTTCCACCTGCCTCACGTGAGGTAGAGTAAACTTAATGCATTTGGTTTTTTTCTCGTTTAAGAGTATATTATTAACATTAAACCAATGGACTACTTTAGAGATCGCGCTATTTACATCATCAGTAACCTGCTGCTGACGTTTCAGTTTAAATAAAAGTGAAGTGTCATCTGCAAACAACACTATATCGTGGTTATCCTTTATTAGGTACGGCAGGTCATTGATGTAAATAAGAAACAAAAAAGGACCAAGAATTGACCCCTGTGGGACTCCCATTGTTACTAAAGATCCGGAAGATCTTTTTCCATTAACGTCAACGCTTTGAATCCTACCACTCAAGTAAGATGTAATAAGATCCAGTGCAGAGTTCCGGATCCCGTAGTGGCGGAGTTTCCTGATTAACGTATCGTGAAGAACGCAATCGAATGCCTTGGACAAATCACAAAAGATGCCCAAGGCATCGCATTTATCCTCCCATGCATTATATATATGACCTAGAAGTTCAACACCGGCATCAGTAGTTGAACGACCCCTTGTAAAACCGAACTGTTTGCTATGTAATAATTTATGTTTATTAAAAAAATTTAGCATTTGGTTTAAAATGAATTTCTCAAAAATTTTACTAAAGGTAGGTAGTACAGAAATAGGTCTATAATTTGTGGGGTCTGATGTACTACCAGATTTAAACAAAGGTATTATTTTACTATTTTTCATGAGATCAGGAAACTCTCCACAGTCAATACAAGCATTAAAGATAACAGCTAGAGTGGGTGCCTCAATATCAATAATAGACTTAGCAACTTCCACCGAATGACCCCATAGGTCAGCAGTCTTTTTTACATTTAGAGTGTGAAAGATTTTAATTATATCTCTACTGATAACATGTTCAAAATGAAACTCCGAATCACAAACATTAACATTTTCTTTAAGCAAAGACTCCGCAACAGAAGGTGATGAGTTTAGAGATTTAGTAGTTGACACAGGAATATCCGAAAAGAAATTTTCAAATGCCTCAGAGACTTGCGAGTCTGATTTAATTATGTTGTCATTAATAGACAGGCTATAGTCAGTATTTCTATCACTGGACCTTCCCGTTTCACTATTAATAATTTTCCAAGTCGTTTTAATTACATTGCCACTGTTCTTTATCTTTGAACTCAAGTAACGTGACTTGGCCATATAACAAACTTGTTTGAATAATTTTGAATATTTTCTAACATATATATTGAATTCAACAGTGTTAATATAAATCCTCTCATTGTACAATTCATAAAGCCGAGTTCTACTTTTATGAATACCGATGGTAGCCCAATCAGAGAAAGATGCTTTACTATTAACAGAAATAGTCTTGGGAACAAAGGTGGAATCAAATAGCTTACAGTATATATTAAAAAAATTGTCATAGATATGATTAGGATCAGCATTAACAGCACTGGATAAGACTGGCAATTTATTGATGAGATCAAATCTAAAAACCTCCAAGCGGCTTTCAGTTTTAGGGTTAACAGTGATATCCTTTTTGGCCACTTTTTTACTATGGTTTGGAATAGTAATCCTTTGTCCGCAGTGATCAGAATCAAGTAAATTTAAAACTTCTTTGTGGCTTGGTATTATGTTTGTAAAAATATTATCTAGGCACGTGGCACAAGTAGGTGTTATTCTTGTGGGCTCTAAAAATAGGTTTACAAGATTGTAGGACTGAAATAGACTTATAATTTTATTACAATAACCAGAGTTCTCTAATACATTAATATTAAAATCACCGCAAACGATAATGGCTTTGTTTGAAACACAAATCTTGTGTAAGACTTCATCCATTACTTTTTCAAAGCAGTCATACAATCCTGAAGGGGGTCTGTACACACTTAACACAATGAAGCCCTCCAACTCTACACAGGCAATTTCAGCTGTTCGTTCAACAGACAGGCCCACAATGTCTTTACGATTTTTAAATTTCAACAGGTTACTAACTAAAATTAATGAGCCACCATGTATAGCATTAATTCTGCTAAACGAACTACCAACCTGGTGATTCTTAAAATTAAACAAGAACTGGTGACTTTTTAGCCAATATTCGGTTATGCAAAGAATATCAATACCATAATGGTTCATGAATAAATCTACCTCTAAATCTTTGTTCATAAATCCTTGCATATTTTGATGCACCAAATTAATATTATCTATTGACTTTAAATTTCCTCCCGAGTTACCTTTGTTATCCTCTATATTGTTATAGCTAGAGGTTGGCTCTATTGTCTTAATTTCTAATTTAAATTATTAATGATGTCAACTGATACCAAATTATTGGCAGAATTAATTCGAATGTCATTGCATTGCTCAAAAGAAGCAAGTTGTTTAGCCAAATTCTTGGCTGTAATAGAAAAAAAAATATGATAGCGACACAGCTATCTGTCTTTTAAAGTAATTAGAAAGATAATACATAACATTCTTATGTCTATCTCTTGTCAAATACAAATTCTTAAAATAATTATTAATGTCAAATAAATGTAATATTTTATTATTAAATTTCAAGTTGGACATTGTCATATTTAGTTCAAATCTAATCCTATTTTCTTCCTGTGGCAACTGGTCACTGTAAGGGAATGTAAACAAGACAACCTTTCCAATATTCAGATTGCTTAATATTTCACAACTCTTAAGCAGTTCTCTTTTGCTCAAATTTCCCCTATTACCCACAAAAATTAACAATGTTGTATCCTGGGAAAAGTTACATTTAATAATTTTTTGCATAATTCCATATAAAGAACAACCAGGCATACAGTAGTTCAATATTGAGTGACCCGGACATTCATCGGTCAACAAGCGCCCCAAGCCCTTACCTATCTCATCACAGAACAACACAACATCATTAGGCAAGCTTTGTTTAATACTATTAAGATCATTACAATCACGGCTATTGGCACTATTAGCAGAAGGAACTATGACATCAACACAGGGCTGCGGCAAGGTGGTATTACATGATGCCAACGAATGATCCGGTGTAAGCACATCTGATGTTAGGCCGCACTCACAGTTGGTTTTTTGTGAGTTAACCAGCTCATTCATCGCCAACACATATTCTCTCATTAGGTCTTCTGAGGTATTATACTTATTAGTCAATGAAATAAGTTTATCTTGCAGACGGTCAAGTTCAGATTGCAATGACTCCGTGTCTATGTCATACCTCCTATTACTTTGCTCTAAGTTATAAGAATACATATCTATACTCCATTTATTATAGCATTAGACAGAAGTTAAAAAAGGCTCTTTTAAGTGCACAGTTTGCAAAAAAATACAATAAACACTATTACAGTCAAGATTGATGTAGAGTTAAATATTATCAATTTAAATAGCAACTGTCACACCTAATTTGTACTTATTTAAGCCATCTACGTTCTTAAATTACATGTCCTTCATTTAATATTATTTATTTTTTAAATAAAATAATGTCGTGTCAATGCTTAAAATCTAAAAGAAGCAGAGGCAGACAACGCCCGAAACGTTTTTTCATGTAACTATAACTCAACCAAATCTAAAATGTTACCTATTCCCTTCCTAAGTTGTGGCAGCACGTGTTTTTTAATTTTGTTGGTTTATAATATCATCTATCTGCAATTGTCAATATTGACATACCGTTATTCGCTTGTGGATACTTGTGAATGCTACGCCTTCTCTCGTTGTTATTGTTGAATATTCGTGGTTTAGTTGTCATTTGTTACTGTTTTTCTGTTTGTTATTGTTTTGTTATTGTTATTAGTGTTAGTTTTGTGTTGTACATACAAAACAGTACGTTTTGTTGAATTATGAACACGGACTATCTCGGTGCAGGTCCAAGTGGCTTGCAAGCACAACATGTACGTTCTGAAACTGCTGGTAAAGCTGAGCAACGTCAACAGCGAAAAAAACGTGGCCCCAACGTTGATCATGAGGTTAAAATATTGTCTCCCAAGAAAAAGCGATCAAAGCAAAGACCTCTTTGTTCTGCAGAAAAAACAACAGTTATAAATATTCATAAAGACGTCAAGGGATCCATGCCAGAAGGTACCCCTGCTTATAAGACGCAGTTAATTAATAAAACTGCAGAAATTGCAGGTAAAGATCATATCCAATGCAGAAATTGCAGGAATTTAAGGATTTTACTATAAAAAATAAATATATTTGAAAATAGCATGCTTTGTGAGGTACTAATATACACTATTAATCATTTTATAGGCATATCTCGTGCAACGGTCTATAATATCCTCAAAGAGTACAATATAAAAGGTCGCCTGCAATCACCCCCTCCTCGCCAACGGAAATACTCAAAATCTGATGAATATGATGATATAACATTAAGTGGAATACGAAGAAAAATTCATTCTTTTTTCTTTGATAATGAATTACCAACATTGGATAAGATTCTGGAAGCCGTAAATAGTGATGAGTCTCTACCCGATTTTAAAAGAAGCACTTTATATAATTTAATTAAGAACAAATTAAAATTTACATATATTAAAAGAAGTAGAAAAAGTGCCCTTATCGACAAACAAGAGATTGTGTTATGGAGGGTGAAATATCTTCATGAAATTAAGAAATTAAGGAATGAAGGAAAAAAAATATATTATTTAGATGAGACTTGGCTAAATGAAGGTACAGTGCTGCTAATATTTATGAAGTCTGGAAGAAGGGGGCTTTACATAACTCGGTAAATAGCTTATCAAGTTATGTAAAACCTCCTTTATGCAAAACAATACAGTGAAGTATTATTAGTTCAACATAAGTTGAATTAATATTGCATTTACATCTACAACTTTAATTATACAAACAGGACACACAAAAAGCAAGGTATGGCAAGACACCACTATTAAGTCTTCAAAGGAAGCACACCGAGCAGGCTTATCAACTGGTTTAAAGAACCCAACTGGAAAAGGGAAACGTCTTATCATTGGCCATATTGGTAAAACTTTTATTTTATTTTTAATTCATTAACAATTGTCACATTACCAAAACATTAATAAAATGACCACTGCATTTTCGGTCACTAAAACTGGTTAAGTCTTAATACTTTCCCTCGGAGAAAGATGTTTATGGTTTTAGAATCATCTGTTCAAGGACATTAATGATGCAAATTATTTCGGTTGCTATTTAAAGGTTAAAATCTATTTCCAGCAATCAAGTATTCTATGCCACCGGTACACAATTATTGATTTGTTTTTATTTCATTTCACAGGATCAACAGATGGGTTTTTAATGGATGGTGAACTAATATTTGAAGCCAAAAAGTGTGATGGAGACTACCATTCTGAAATGAATGCACACAATTTTGAAAAGTGGTTCAAACTAATATTATCTAAAATCGAGAGTGGTTCAGTTATTGTTATGGATAATGCGCCATATCATTCAAGAAAAGTGGAGAAGCTGCCAACTACAGCCACACGAAAGGCAGATATTCAGGAGTGGCTGAAAAACAAAAGTATTCCTTTTGAGGAAAAAGACCTTAGGGCCACTTTATTAGAGAAAGTGAAACAAGTAAAACATTTGTACCAAAAGTTTGTAGTAGATGAGATGGCTAAAGAAAAAAATGTGTTAGTGTTGCGCCTCCCACCTTACCACTGCGAGCTCAACCCAATCGAATTAGTATGGGCTCAAGTGAAGGGATATGTAGCACAAAACAATAAATGTTTTAAATTAGAGGAAGTGAAGCAGTTGCTCCCTCAAGCACTCACAAATATAACTGCAGAGAAATGGCAATCTTGCATTGCTCATACGATTAAAGAAGAGGAAAGATTTTGCCAACTTGATGGTATAATGGATAATGTTGTAGAAAGATTCATTATTAACGTTGGTGAATCTTCTTCATCATCATCAGAGGATGATGAATAAAGAATTCACATATCTATCACATCCATTAATTATATCATTAAGGTGGCAAAACCTTTTCCCTTATTTAATAGCCTTAAATAATAGTTTTTAATAAACTGATTGTTACTATTTTTTTTCATTTCATGTATCTATTCCAAGCATCGTCATGAGTAGATACATAGAATACGCTTTGCCATACATAGAAGTCATACACTTACATTAAAATCACATACATTATTTGTTAAAATTGTTCGAACTTGACTTCAAAATAAAAGGTTTTGTACTCCTGCTTCTGCGAGCCTCTTTTTTCTAATGTTATAATAAATGGAGTATAACTGTTTCAGCAAATTGAATCTTTCCCTATTCATCTTAACACTTTTTATAAAGTACCTTTGTCTTTTCACCATTTTTTGAGTTTTGACAATGGACTTATTAATTTTTATATATTTTTTTAATTTATTTTTGCTGGTTACTACCCTCACTGAATTTGATGACTTTGTATCATTGTCATCAGTCAAATCTATAGTGTAAGAGGGGTTTATTGCAGAAACCATTGTGGGGGCGATAGGCAACAACTCGCTAAATAGACTCTGATTCAGCGAGGCAGTGATGTTATTATTAGAAGTCTCTAGTTGTGTGATTTGACTTTGAGCCTCATGTAGCTGCTGTTTTAAGAGGTGTTTCTGACAAAGAACTTGTTCATACTCTAAGGTACACTGGCTGAACCCGTCCACAACAAGCTGGAGCCTATCCCGGGCGTCTATAGCATCAGTGTATTGAATATGTAACTGAGCCATTTCATTCCTCAACTTCCTATTTGCTTCATGGGCATTGAAGAGGACTCTCTCATTGTCATCGATTTTCTTAAGTAGTTGGTCACAGGACTCCCTCGAAGCCTTTAATTGGCTCAAAGCCTCTTTGAGTTTGGACTCTTGGAGTTGAGCATGGGCATTACGAGTCATGATCATTATTGAAACTAGCTAGACAAGGAAGTGACAAGAAATTAGAAGTGAGGCGGTAGTTGTGGCAGAAAATGAAGATAATCAGTAAAAATGAAAAATGAGATTTAGATTTAAGTAAATAAAAGGTGATTTGAAAGTAAAAGTTGACCACTAATCGAGTTTGATGTAAATAAAAGGGAGATCTGTCACCAAACCAAAATAAGGTTATGTTTACGTTCAGAGGTCATTGGCATCAATAAGTAGCCTTTCTAAAACTGAATTACGCAATTGCTGATTAAAATAAAGCACGCAAACAAACTAATAGCATGTAAAATATAATACTTGATACCGAGATGACAATGCAAGATTCACTTGTGCCGGTAACTGTCACCGATTTTTATCAATATATTAAGTCTTTACCTATAAAATTGCCGTTTAATATGAAAAAAGTCTTTTCATGTATTTATTATTTGTATTAATTGAAGTAATTACCCATGCAATCAATCTATTTTTGCCAACGTAAGTAGTGGCAGTGTATTGATTCTTAAAGAAATCAGCTAAACGAGAGGCAACAAATTTTTCAAAGGCATTTTATACTGCCTCTTGGGTGTAGAATTTTTTTCCGACAAGAACCTATTCAAATTCTGGAAAAAGTAGTAGTCTGTAGGCGAAAGGTCTGATGAGTAGGGCGGATGATGAAGAGCCGCCAACCCCATTTTTTGCAACTTGGAGACCGTCTGTTGTGTGGTATGAGGTCGCGTGTTGTCGTGCAGGAGCAGCGGAGAGGAGCGATTGACCAATGCTGGTTGGAGATGTGCCAGTTTTTCCATCATTGTGTTCAGTTCTTCACAGTACACATCTGCAGTAATGCTCATCCCGTTTGGTAAGAAGCTGTGATGAATCACACCGGTTAGACCACCAAAAAGGGACCATCGCTTTTCTAGGGGTAAGATTTCGTTTAGGGCATTGTTTAGGTGCTGAACTAGGATCTAATCAGGTTGGTTGTTCAGGTTGAGGTTGAGGGTCAGGTTGTCTGTAAAAGATCGCTCTTAGCGATAAGACCGCCCATTGTGTCACCCTTTGTAAAAATGTTATATTTATGTTTTTGTAATCTATATGGTGTACATAATAAAGAGTATTCTATTCTATTCTATTCTATTCTATTCTATTCTATTCTATTCTATTCTATTCTATTCTATTCTATTCTAATCAACTTGTTGAGCGCTTGCGGTTATCAAACAGAATCTATTTTTAGCACAGGTACAATGTGTTTCAAAATTCCTTAATTTGTTTGTCTATTGAGCAGTGCCAGGCACGTCTTGCGTATTTCACGCTGGCGATCATTGAGTTCGTGGGACACCCATTTGGCAAGATATTTTACCTTGCCAATTCCACGCATATGGTCCAATACAGTTTGTATCTTTTGTTTGTTTTGTCGAAAGCTGTTGCTATTTCAGCCGTCGATTGTGTATCATCCATCCTATCATCAGCTTCCACAATCGTCTTCAATTCGTCCTTGTAGACCAAAAGTCTTCAGACGACCGCGAGGTTCATTTTTCAAGTCGAAATTCCCAAAACGGCAGTGAGAAAACCAATAACAGTTGGTGCGTTAGTTTGTAGTGTTAGCTCCGGAAACGTCGTTAATGTTGCGTGCCGCTTGTGCCGCGTTGTTACCACAACAGTACTCATATTCCATAATTACTCGAATTTTTAACGTATCCATAAAGACGAAAAAGATTCAATTCAAGAGAATCAATAAACAAATGACTACTTTTGGAAAAAAAGAGCTCCATATTTTTAAGATAAAATGAATTTGAAATTAGAATTATTAGCTAAACAGGTTTTTTTTTTATTTGAAATGGCCAGTACTACAGAATGGCAATTTCATAAGTAAAGGACTATTATAACGTGCAGTATAAATTACAAATGGAAAGATTAAAAATCTGCATATAACGCGACCATGACAGAAAAGTTAGAAAAGCTCACAAAAGTATACAATGTTAGTGCTGTAGACGTCTCATTTGATCCTAAAACATATGGTCAAAAACCATGAGAGGAATACATACCTAAAGATCCCAATAAATCAGGTAGTATAACAAACCAACTCAAATTAGGTGTAAGCTCTCGAGCCATGCTAAGACGGAACATCTAATGTTAACCATGGGCTGGTTAACGGTGCCGTGGGTGTTATCCGACGAATAGATTGGCCAGCACTACGCAGGAAGCAGTTGGAGCCAGGAAAACTATCACAAGCGGTATTTGTGGAGCTCGATGACCCAAGTATAACAGGGAACCTACCTGGTATTGGAGTCTGGATCCAGCCTCGTGCTACAGAATTTGATGCTTCACGTGGTAAAGGCAAGATTGAGCGACGAATGTTTCCCTTAATTTTATGCTGGGCAGTGAGGGTGCATAAATTACAGGGCACAACTTTAGATCCAGTAGTCGTAGATTTAAGTAAAAACTTATTTGCAAAAGGTCAAGCTTACGTTGCTTTGAGTAGAGTGAGGACTCTTTCCGGACTTGATATCAGTTCTCCTCCTAACAAATTGCTAAATCAACCACATGACATAAACTCATTTAACTCATTTATCCTCATTTGTTGAAATAAAATATATTATGGATTTAGAATAACGTAATATATTAGCAGAGCGTGGTTGCGTGATGGATAAAAACAAAAGGGGAAGTATATGAGAGCAAGCACCACAGATAACAACTTAACAAAAAAGAATACAAACTACCAAGAAGGCTGCAAATTCAAATTACTTTTAACACACCCACCAAATTGAAGCCTTCTTCTAACTTTATCTCTCAGCTTTAGCTCTGCATTGGATGCACAACAAATTTTCTTTCCCATTTTCTTTCTCAAATATTGAAAACTAACTTGCGGAAGAGGTTTCGTAAATATATCAGCACACTGTTCAGTTGTACACACGTATTTTACATCATTGTGATTACATCTCTTATGAAAGTCTACATTTTTAATCACTGATATTGCACATTGCCTGTCCACATACAAACAAATAGTATCTTGGTTATATGGATTAATATCAAGTAACAAACTTTTAATCCACAATGCTTCCTTTATGGCATGACATGCAGCTATAAATTCAGGCTCTGTTGTAGACAATGCTATACACTGCTGTTGCTGGCTGGCCCAAGTGATGGCTGCACCATTTTTCATAAATATGTATTTAGAAATTAAAATATTTAAAAGAAACTAAAGAATATGGAATATGTTATTCTAAAGTTCAGCGTAATATAGTAGAAGGATTTAGAGACTCTGACTATGCTTCAGACAGTGACACAAGTAGATCTACTTCTGGCTACATGTAGCTCCTTCAGTTAAATCCTTCTACTATATTACGCTGAACTTTAGAATAACATATTCCATATTCTTTAGTTTCTTTTAAATATCGGCTATTTTTTTTTTTTTTTTTTTTTATTTAATTTAACGTCGGCAGGGGAGAGGCCGGCCACCGAAGAGCTTGGGACTTAGGGGCCATCCGGCCCCGAGCCGGGTCCCCGCTGCCGGTGGTTGTGTGCAGCGCATGAGATGGACTCAAACAATGAACGAGAACGTCATGCGCGCATATTACAGGGCTACAGAGGGGGGAACTAACCTCACTGCGTACCGTGAAAGGATGCTGTCTCTGTTTCAGGCACTGGAACCAACTGTCAACGTCTCGGCCCAACGACTGTCGGATCAGGTGCGGGTCATTCAACGCAATCACAGGTTGGACGATATCGCACTTGATAGGCTGCGCTCAGAGGTACTGAGCAACCAAATCACCCCGACTCTGACACAGACTGCGGCACAAGCGTCAATCATCGATGCTGTTCCGCCGCGGTCCAATCGTGTTGAAGAAGAGGATGATAGGGTTGAAACAGTAAGTAGCCAGTACAACGACCGACTGAGGAACGCACTGGAGGATGCGTTCCGCGACTATAGATCCACTCCGACTGACCTTAGACCCCGGTTACCACGGCTACCTATGCATAAAAAAAATAGGGCGCTGGTGTGTGCTTTGGACTCGCTGCTCAAGAATTTCTTCGAGAGCAGCGAGGATCTCATTGATACACACTCGATCCTGTATTGCGCAGCTGTAGCGGCATGTCGATTAGCGAAAGTCAAGTTCCCGAATTGTGAGGAAGCTGCTCGACCTAAACCAGCCGTACCAGCCTGGCAACGCAGAATCGAGCGTCGTATCGATGGGACCAGGGTACTCATTGACAAACTATACTGCTTCAGGGATGGTAATACTCGACCACGAGTGATGCGCTTTGTGAGACAGGCATTCTCGGGGACTGGTATCAGCCCTCGAGAATATATAAATCATCTCACAGAGCGCATCGACTTCCTGAAGCAAAAAGTTTGTGCATGGGCGAGCCGTATTCGGCGGTATAAGCGGCGAGTGGATCGATATACGCAGAATCGCATGTTCCAGAGCGATGAGAGGTGGGTATACAGAGCTTGGGAGCGACCTGAACAAAACGAGGCTGACGTGTGCCGCCCGGATGATGCCACCACAAGTGCATTCTGGCGCGGCATATGGTCGGTATCCGTTTGTCACACTGAGGGTAACTGGATACAGAATGTCGAACAAGTGTGTGAAACCATACCAGAAATGGATACCATTTTGATAACACCATCAGACGTAGCCGCAGCAGTCCGTTCGTTACCGAACTGGAAATCACCGGGACCGGACGGGCTGCATAACTTTTGGTTAAAATGGCTAAGTAGTTCACACACTTGTTTGGCATCTCAATTCCAGTCATCCTTAGAGTCTGGTTCGCTACCCCAGTTCTTAACAACTGGAATTACCCACCTGCTCCATAAATCAGGTAGCACCGCGGAACCCAAAAATTATAGGCCGATCACTTGTCTACCAACGGTCTATAAAGTTCTTACATCCATTTTGAAAGCTAAAATAATCAAACACCTTAACAGCAACTCCATCATGTCTGTCTCTCAAAATGGATGTAAGAGCGGGTCCCTTGGTACTAAGGAGCTACTCCTCATAGAAATGGCCATCAGCCAACAGGTTCGTCGATCCCGCAAGGACCTCTCAACTTGCTGGATAGATTATAAGAAGGCCTACGATTCGGTGCCACATACATGGCTTATGAGGGTGCTGGAGTTGTACAAGGTTAATGCAACTCTACGCACTTTCCTTAGGTCGTGTATGGGGCAATGGAAGACAGTCCTTCGCTATCCAGGGAGTCGACGGATCCAAGGGAATGATGAACCTGTATGGATTAAGCGGGGAATATTCCAGGGCGACAGTCTGAGCCCACTTTGGTTCTGCTTAGCTCTGAATCCTCTAAGCACACTGCTGGAGGATTCAGGTCTGGGTTACCGATTGAAGAGAGGTGGTCAGGTCATATCTCACCTCCTACATGGATGATTTGAAACTCTTTGCCCCCAATAAATTGCATTTGATGAAGCTACTGAATGTAACTGAAACTTTTAGCAGTGGCATCAAAATGGAATTTGGTGTGGACAAATGTGCAGTCATGCATGTAAAGCGGGGGCAGATTATGGAATCCGAAGGAATTACACTTCCGGATTCCATACACCTAAGATCCCTCTCCTCATTCGAGAGCTATAAATATTTGGGTATGTCGGAAGCGTTAGGTATCAACGATGCTGACATGAAGCAATCGTTGAAGGAGCGCTTCTTTGGTCGCCTGAAGAAGGTATTAAAAAGTCTTCTTTCGGGCGGGAATAAGGTGCGCGCCTTCAACGGGTGGGTCATGCCGGTTTTGATGTACTCTTTCGGCATACTTAAATGGACTCAGACTGAACTCGACGCCCTGGATAGAAGAGTCCGTACACTGCTGACAGCAAACAGGATGCATCACCCACGATCATCGGTGATGAGATTGTATATTCCCCGGAAGTGCGGGGGTCGAGGCTTTTTAAATGCAAAGACCCTCCACAACCGAGAGGTATGCAGTCTCAGAGAACATTTTTTCAAAACCGTAGTGGGTATGCATCATGATGTTGTCACAGTAGACAAGGGGCTTACCCCGCTATCCATGGCAAAAGAGAACTGGCACAAGCCTATAATACTTATCACTGATGACCGCAAGATGGTATGGTAAAGCAAGGAACTTCACGGGCGATTTTATCGGGCTCTTCATGAGCCCGATGTAGACTTCTTAGCATCCGTATCCTGGCTACGATTCAGTGACCTTTTCGGGGAAACTGAAGGTTTCGTCTGTGCAATTATGGACGAAGTTATCTTGACGAATAACTACCGGAGATATATTATGAAGGACGGGACGATTGACGTGTGTCGGGCATGTCACCATCCGGGTGAGTCCATCAGACATATTATCTCTGGTTGCTCTCGTCTGGCTAACAGCGAGTATTTGCACAGGCATAACCAAGTAGCTAGGATTATCCATCAGCAACTTGCTTTGAAATATAAACTTGTGGATTCTGAGGTACCATATTATAAGTATGTGCCCGACCCAGTTCTTGAAAATGACCATGTCACGTTGTACTGGGATCGGTCTATCATTACTGACAGGACTATTGTTGCAAATAAGCCTGATATAGTAGTGATAGACCGATTAGCGCGCCTTGCAATGATTGTCGATGTTACCATTCCACATGACGGGAATCTCGTGAAAGCTGAGAAAGAGAAACAAATTAAGTATCTCGACTTGGCGCACGAGATTGTTGACATGTGGAATGTGAACTCGGCTGTCATTGTACCGATTGTCGTGTCAGCCAATGGTTTGATAGCCAAGAGCCTCGACCAACATCTATTGAGGCTCTCGTTAGGCAGTTGGATCAAAGGCCTGATTCAAAAGGCAGTACTCCTCGATACGGCCCGCATAGTGAGAAGGTTCCTGTCTCTGGAGCCCTAACCACCGGTAGCTTGGACCCTGCTCCCGCCATCGGTGGAACACTATTTTTTTATATTTTTAAATGTTTTTGTATGTTTTTTATATAAATATTTAAAAATGTAAAGCGATATGTAGACACGGAAAAATAAAGAGATAATAATAATAATAACACGGCAACACCAACGTCAACGTCAACGTTTATTTTTTCTCATCGCATTTATATTTAAAATTATTTTATTAGAAGCTGTTTTATATTTATTTTAAGAAGTAAAAAGACGTAAAAATCAGAACCTATACCTATACAACGCAAATAAATTTTTGAATATGTTTTTAACAAAAATAGCCAAGAAAACCTGTGACATCTGTTATGTCAAACCGAAAAATATTGGAAAAAATAGAAAATAATATCGAAGGTGTTGACAAGATCTGCCGCTCGCCGTGCACGCTCACCACCTCCGGACTCGTCGCCCAGCTCCGCCTCGCCGCCGCCGGTCTCCAGCCCCACTGTGAACGCTGTGATGACCCCGGCCGCGGCAGTTGCGTTGAGCTCGAGCGACGAGTACTTCTCTCCGCCGACGACGCCACCACCTGTTCGCCGACGGGGAGGACGCCGGCCGCCGGACTGCTTGGGACCTCGAGGCCCACCGGCCTCTGATAGGGCCCCCGCTACCGGTGGAAATGTGCAGAGCATGAAATGGACTCAATCAATCAACGAGAACGTCATGCGCGCATACTTTGGGGCTACAGAGGGGGGAAGTAACTTGACTGCGTACCGTGGTCGGATGCTCTCTCTGTTTCAGGTGCTTGAGCCAGCTGTCAACGTGTCGGCGCAACGACTGTCGGATCAGGTGCGGGTCATCCAGCGTAACCATATGCTGGATGATGTGGTGCTTGATCGCCTACGCCTCGAGTCACGGAATAGCCATGTTACGCCTGCTTCATCACTGGTCGCGGTACAACTTAACAGTGTTCCATCGCGACCCAACCTCGTCGATGAAGATGATGATGCTCAATGCAATGAAAAAGTAAGGAGCGCTTTGGAGGATGCTTTCCGTGAGTACCGCTTTACTCCGCCTGAACTTAGACCACGTTTACCTCGATTGCCCATGCATAAAAAAAACAAGGCGCTGGTGTGTGCTCTAGACTCTCAGCTGTCTAATTATTTAAAGGACAGCATCAGGATTTAAAGGACAGGATCTGGCTGATACACATTCAATCTTGTACTGTGGAACTGTTGCGATATGTCGTGTGGCTCATGTCAAATTCCCAGACAGTGACAGAGCCACACGATCAAAACCAGCTGTACCAGCTTGGCAGTGCAGGATTGAACGTCGTATCGGAGAGACTAGATCACTCATTGGCAAGCTTATTAGTTTCAGGGAGGGCAATACACGCCCTAGAGTGATGCGCTTTGTGAGGCGGGCATTCTCGGGGACTGATACTAGTACTCGAGACTATTTGTTCCGCGTCACAGAGCGCATCGACTTTTTTAAGCAGAAGATTTATGCATGGGCAAACCGTATTCGTCGGTACAAGCGAAGGGTTGAGCGGTATTCTCAGAATCGCAATTTCCAAAGCGATGAAAGGCGGGTCTATAGAGCTTGGGAGCGATCAGACCAAGGTGTCACTGACACGTGCCTACCGGATAATGATGCCATGTGTTCATTCTGGCGCAATATCTGGTCGGTGCCTGTCAGTCACACCGAAGGTAGTTGGACTCGGGTTGTTGAGCGAGCCTGCGATCCAGTACCAGAAATGGGGGCTATTAACATCTGCCCCCAAGATGTAGCTCGTGCAGTCCGTCCGTTGCCTAATTGGAAGTCTCCAGGGCCGGATGGGCTGCACAACTTTTGGATCAAATGGTTTTCCGGGTCGCACGCTCGCTTGGCATCTCAATTCCAGACTGCTTTAGAGTCTGGTTTTCTACCCCAGTTTCTAACAACTGGAGTAACCCACCTGCTCCATAAATCAGGTAGCACCGCGGAACCCAAAAATTATAGGCCGATCACGTGTTTACCGACGGTCTATAAAGTTCTTACATCCATTTTGAAATCTAAAATTAACACCCATATTGACAGCAACTCCATCATGTCTGCCTCTCAAAATGGATGTAGGAGCGGGTCCCGCGGTACTAAGGAGCTACTCCTCATTGATATGGCCATTAGCCAACAGGTTCGTCGTTCCCGAAAGGATCTGTCGACATGTTGGATAGATTATAAGAAGGCCTATGACTCAGTGCCACATACATGGCTCATGCGGGTGCTGGAGTTGTATAAAGTGGATGCAACTCTACGCACCTTCCTGATGACGTGTATGAGGACATGGAGGACAGTCCTTCGCTATCCAGGATGTCGAAATATTCAGAGGAATAGCGAACCGATAAGGATCGAGCGAGGTATATTTCAGGGCGATAGTTTGAGTCCACTTTGGTTTTGCTTAGCACTGAATCCTCTAAGCACACTATTGGAGGATTCAGGTCTAGGCTATCGGTTGAGGAGAGGTGGTCAGGTTATATCGCACCTCCTCTACATGGATGACCTGAAACTTTTTGCTCACACCGATTCACAACTGAAGGAGCTACTGAAAATTACTGAAACTTTCAGTAGCTCCATCAGGATGGAATTTGGTGTGGACAAATGTGCGGTCATGCATGTAAAGCGAGGAGAGATTATGGAATCCGTGGGAACCCAACTCACGAGTTCCATAAACCTTAGAGCCCTCTCGCATCCGAAACCTATAAGTATTTGGGTATGTCGGAAGCGTTGGGTATCAATGTTACTGACATGAAGCAATCGTTGAAGGAACGCTTCTTTGGCCGCCTGAAAAAAGTACTTAATAGTCTTCTATCAGGCGGAAACAAGGTGCGCGCTTTCAACGGTTGGGTCATGCCGGTATTGATGTACTCTTTCGGCATACTCAAATGGACTCAAACTGAACTTGACGCCCTGGATCAGAGGGTCCGTACACTGCTGACTGCAAATCGATTGCATCACCCACGGTCATCGGTTATGAGGCTGTATATCCCGCGAAAATGTGGAGGTCGTGGCTTTTTAAACGCCAAGACCCTCCACAATCGCGAGGTATGCAGTCTCAGGGAATATTTTCTAGAAACCGACGTGGGGATGCATCGAGATGTGGTTGCGGCTGACAGGGGCCTCACTCCGCTCTCCTTGGCTAAGGAGAACTGGCGTAAACCAGTATTGCTTGACACAAATGATCGCTTGGAGGTATGGAAGAGCAAAGAGCTTCACGGACGCTTCTTCCGAGCCCTACACGGGCCCAATGTAGATTTTCGAGCGTCCGTAGCCTGGCTACGTTTCGGTGACCTCTTTGGAGAAACCGAAGGTTTTGTCTTTGCAATTATGGACGAAGTTATGATGATGAACAATTACCGGAGATTCATTGTGAAAGACGGCACAGTTGACATCTGTCGGGCATGTCACCGGCCGGGAGAATCAATTAGACACATTATTTCCGGGTGTTCTCGTCTAGCTAACGGAGAGTACTTGCATAGACACAACCTTGTAGCCAGGATAATTCATCAGCAACTTGCTCTTAAATACAACCTTGTGGAATCGGAGGTGCCGTACTACAGGTATATGCCCGACCCAGTTCTCGAAAATGGCCATATTACATTGTACTGGGATCGATCCATCATCACTGACAGGACTATTGTTGCCAATAAGCCTGATATAGTGCTGGTGGATCGATCAGAGCGGCGTGCAATGATTGTTGACATAACCATCCCACATGATGAGAACCTCGTGAAAGCTGAGAAAGATAAACAAATCAAGTATCTTGACTTGGCTCACGAGGTTGTCGACATGTGGGAAGTGGATTCAGCAATCATTGTACCGATAGTCGTGACTGCCAATGGCTTAATAGCCAAGAGCCTCGACCAACACCTCAGGAGGCTCTCGTTAGGCAGCTGGATCAAGGGCTTGATTCAGAAAGCGGTACTGCTGGACACGGCTCGCATCGTCAGGAAGTTCCTCTCTCTGGAGCCCTGACCGCCGGTAGCTTGGACCCTGTTCCCGATACCGGTGGGCTACTATTTTTTATATTTTTAAATGTTTTTTTTTATTTATTTATATATAAATATTTAAAAATGTAAAAAAATATGTACATATAGAAAAATAAAGAGAATAATAATAATAATAAAAAAAAAAATTGGCAGCGCCAACGTCAACATCAAAGATTCTTTTATCTAAACATATTTATTTATAAAATTGTTACAATAGAAGCTGTTTTTACATTTATATATACAAACATGAAATACCAAATATTTAAAACCAAAATTATGCAAAAACCAAAGTTAATTGAATAAGAAATTACAATATGAAAGAAAATAAATAGCCGACATCGACTGACATCTGTCATGTCAAATCAATAAATTTCGGAAAAATATGAATAAGAAGAAGATTGAAGATGTTGACAAGATCTGCCACTCGACGTGCACGCCCACCATCTCCGGACTCGTTGCTCAGCTCCGCCTCGCCGCCGCCGGTCTCCAGCCCCACTGTAAGCGCTGTGACGACTCCGGCCGCGACAGTTGCGTCGAGCTCGAGCGACGAGTATTTCTCTCCGCCGACGACGCCACCACCTGTTCGCCGACGGGGAGGACGCCGGCCGCCGGACTGCTTAGGACCTCGAGGCCCATCGGCTTCTGACAGGGTCCCAGCTCCCGGCGGAAGTGTGCAGCGCATGAGATGGACACAATCCATCAACGAAAACGTCATGCGCTCATACTATGGGGCTACAGAGGGAGGAACCAACCTGACCGCGTACCGTGTTCGAATGCTCTCTCTGTTTCAGGTGCTTGAGCCAGCTGTCAACGTGTCGGCGCAACGACTGTTGGATCAGGTACGGGTTATCCAGCGTAATCATATGTTGGATGATACTGTGATTGATCGCCTGCGCAACGAAATGCAGAGTAGCCGTGTCATTGCTCACCAGTCGCAGTCTGCGGAGATACCACCGCAGCCCACAAACTATGCTGACGAGGGAAGTAATGATAGGGCTACAAATGTAAGTACCCAGTGCAATGAGGAGTTAAGAAATGCTTTGGAGGCTGCGATTCGGGAATATCGTTCCATCTCGGCAGAGCTAAGACCACGCCTGCCACGTTTGCCCATACATAACCGAAATAGGGCACTGATGGCTGCTCTGGATGCGCAGTTATCGAATTATTTTGATACCTGCGAGGACCTCACTGATACTCATTCAATTCTGTACTGCGCAGCTGTAGCAGCTTGTCGTGTAGCTCATGTCAAATTTCCTAGTGACTCTAGAGCTACACGACCGAAACCAGTAGTACCAGCTTGGCAGCACAGGATTGAACGTCGTATTGGTGGGGCCAGAGCACTCATCGGTAAACTAATCTGCTTCAGGGAGGGAAATACTCGTTCTAGAGTGATGCGCTTTGTGAGGTGGGCATTCTCAGGTACAAATACCAGCCCCCAAAACTATATGGCCCGTGTCACGGAGCGCATCGACTTCCTGAAGCAGAAAGTGTATGCATGGGCGAACCGTATTAGAAGATATAAACGACGAGTGGAACGGTACACCCAAAATCGCACCTTCCAAAGCAATGAAAGGAGGGTTTATAGGGACTGGTAACGACCAGAACAAGGTGTGACTGACACGTGCCTACCGGATGATGATGCCATGTGTTCATTTTGGCGCAGTATCTGGTCGGTACCTGTCAGTCACACTGAAGGTGACTGGGCCCGGGATGTCGAGAGAGCCTGCGATCCAATACCTAAAATGGGGGCTATTACCATCTGCTCCCAAGATGTAGCTCATGCAGTCCGTCCGTTACCTAACTGGAAGTCTCCAGGACCGGACGGGCTGCATAACTTTTGGATAAAATTGTTTCCAAGGACGCACGCTCGCTTGGCATCTCAATTCCAGACTGCTTTAGTGTCTGGTTCGTTACCTCAGTTTCTAACTACTGGAATAACCCACCTGCTGCATAAATCAGATAGCACCGCGGAACCCAAAAATTATAGGCCGATCACCTGTTTACCGACGGTCTATAAAGTTCTTACATCCATTTTGAAAACTAAAATTAGCAAACATTTTGACAGCAACTCCATCTTGTCTGCCTCTCAAAATGGATGTAGGAGCGGGTCCCGTGGTACTAAGGAGCTACTCCTTATTGATATGGCCATTAGCCAACAGGTTCGTCGTTCCCGAAAGGATCTGTCGACATGTTGGATAGATTATAAGAAGGCCTATGACTCAGTGCCACATACATGGCTCATGCGGGTGCTGGAGTTGTATAAAGTGGATGCAACTCTGCGCACCTTCCTGATGACGTGTATGAGGACATGGAGGACAGTCCTTCGCTATCCAGGATGTCGAAATATTCAGAGGAATAGCGAACCGATAAGGATCGAGCGAGGAATATTTCAGGGCGATAGTTTGAGTCCACTTTGGTTTTGCTTAGCATTCAAGCACACTATTAGAGGATTCAGGTCTAGGCTATCGGTTGAGGAGAGGTATTCAGGTTATATCGCACCTCCTCTACATGGATGACCTGAAACTTTTTGCTCCCAACAATTCACAACTGAACGAGCCACTGAAAATTACTGAAATTTTCAGTAGCTCCATCAGGATGGAATTTGGTGTGTACAAATGTGCGGTCATGCATGTAAAGCGAGGAGAGATTATGGAACCCGTGGGAACCCAACTCACGAGTTCCATAAACCTTAGAGCCCTCTCCGCATCCGAAACCTATAAGTATTTGGGTATGTCGGAAGCGTTGGGTATCAATGTTACTGACATGAAGCAATCGTTGAAAGAACGCTTCTTCGGTCGCCTGAAGAAAGTACTTAATAGTCTTCTATCAGGCGTAAATAAAGTGCACGCTTTCAACGGTTGGGTCATGCCCATGTATTGATGTACTTTTTCGGCATACTCAAATGGACTCAAACCGAGCTTGACGCCCTGGATCAGAGGGTCCGTACGCTACTGACTGCAAATCGATTGCATCACCCACGGTCATCAGTTATGAAACTGTATATCCCGCGAAAATGTGGAGGTCGTGGCTTTTTAAACGCCAAGACTCTCCACAATCGCGAGATATGCAGTCTCAGGGACTATTTCCTAGAAACCGACGTGGGGATGCATCGAGATGTGGTCGCGGCTGACAAGGGCCTCATTCCGCTCTCCTTGGCTAAAGAGAACTGGCGTAAACCAGTAGTGCTTGACACAAACGATCGCATGGAGGTATGGAAGAGCAAGGAGCTTCACGGACGCTTTTTCCGAGCCCTACACGGGCCCGATGTAGATTTTCAAGCGTCCGTAGCCTGGCTACGTTTCGTTGACCTCTTTGGGGAAACCGAAGGTTTTGTCTTTGCAATTATGGACGAAGTTATGATGACGAACAATTACCGGAGATTCATTGTGAAAGACGGCACAGTTGACATCTGTCGGGCATGTCACCGGCCGGGAGAATCCATTAGACACATCATTTCCGGGTGTTCTCGTCTAGCTAACGGAGAGTACTTGCATAGACACAACCTTGTAGCCAGGATAATTCACCAGCAACTTGCTCTTAAATACAAACTTGTGGAATCGCGGTGCCGTACTACAGGTATATGCCCGACCCAGTTCTCGAAAATGGCCATATCACATTGTACTGGGATCGATACATCATCACTGACAGGACTATTATTGCCAATAAGCCTGATATAGTGCTGGTGGATCGATCAGAGCGGCGTGCAATGATTGTTGATATAACCATCCCACATGATGAGAACCTCGTGAAAGCTGAGAAAGATAAACAAACCAAGTATCTTGATTTGGCTCACGAGGTTGTCGACATGTGGGAAGTGGATTCAGCAATCATTGTACCGATAGTCGTGACAGCCAATGGCTTAATTGCCAAGAGCCTCGACCAACACCTCAGGAGGCTCTCGTTAGGCAGCTGGATCAAGGGTTTGATTCAGAAAGCGGTACTGCTGGACACGGCTCGCATCGTCAGGAAGTTCCTCTCTCTGGAGCCCTGACCGCCGGTAGCTTGGACCCTGTTCCCGATACCGGTGGGCTACTATTTTTTATATTTTTAAATGTTTTTTTTATTTATTAATATAAATATTTAAAAATGTAAAATAATATGTACATATAGGAAAATAAAGAGATAATAATAATAAACTCTTTATTCAAGTAACCATGACTCAATTGTGTTAGAAATACTTAAAATTAAAAGATGAATATGCTTCTAATGATCAATTCATCAAATTGTATCAGGTGTAAATTATATTGACAAACTTCTGAGAGTAGAATACGAACTGTATCATATCTCACAGTTGGAGCAAAAGTTTCTTTATAGTCAATTCCACTCCTCTGCGAACATCCTTTAGCACATAATCTGGACTTATATATCTGACCAAATGGCTGATCTTTAATACGGAAGACCCACTTACTGCCAATGGTCTTTACTCCTGGTGGTTTCTGCACCAGTATCCAGGTTCCATTCTGCTTATGTGCCTGGAGTTCCTCTTCTACAGAATGCTTCCACGTTCCTCCATCTTCTGATGAAATAGCCTCTTGGTAAGTCAATGGTATCTCTTGATGTTCCTGAGCTCCATTTATACATAAGTAAGTATTATTTTCTTGTTCTAACTTTATAGATCTAGTAGTAATGTTACTTTTTGATACATTTTCTACTTTTCCTTTAGGTACATACAGAGAGCCCTCCTCAGAATAAAAATAAACTTCACTATCTGAGTTTATGGTTGTTTCATTATATTGAGAACTATTTAGTGAATTACTCTCTGAACTGAGTTGCGCTGGCTCAGTATCACAATTATTATCATCAGTCTCAGTAGTAGTTAAGGGCAGAACTACATTGTCATCTTCTTTTATAGAAGTTTCAAAGAATATAACATATCTACTGATTACAACTTCATGTGTTTTTGGATTTAGTTCCTTAGTAGTCTCACTATAGCCAATAAATGTCATTTTACTTGCCTTGGGATCGAGTTTCTTCACTTTTTCTTTTGGAATTTTATTGCTTCGCAACCAAAAACTTTTAAGTGACTCACATCAGGTTTCTTCCCTGACCACATCTCCTCAGGTGCGTATGACAGTGCACGCGTAGGGCAGCGATTGGTTGTATAACTAGCTGTTGCTACTGCTTCAGCCCAATACTGTTTCTGTAAATAAGAATTAATTAGCATACAGCGTGCTCTTACCATTAAAGTGCGATTCATACGCTCTGCCAACCCATTCTGCTGAGGAGTATATGAATTAGAAGTTTGATGTATTATACCTGTACTCTTAAGGTAATCAGTGAAATCTTTACTCAAATACTCTTTCCCATTATCAGTGCTTAGACATTTTACCTTTAAATTAAGCTGATTTTCCACTAAGGCTTTATATTCTTTAAACTTGGAAAATGCATCTGATTTATTATTTAAAAAATAAATATATATTTTCCTGGTTTAATCATCTGTGAATGTGATGAAGTATCGAGCCCCTCCAAGTGACTTTACCTCCAGCGGACCACAGATGTCTGAGTGAATAACCTTTAAAGGTCCTTTAGCACGGGAACCTTCAGTAGGAAACGGCAGCCTTGACTGTTTTCCTTTTTGACAGGTTTCACATATCATTTTGTTTTTACCTGCAACTAGTTTTATTCCATTAACACTTTCATTCAGCTTGTTTAAGTCAGAGAAATTTAAATGTGCCATTCTTAGATGCCATAGAATGAAATCTGTATCATTCAATCCACAACTGTATGCTGAAGGAACAGTGTTCAGCCGGTACATATTGTTGATAAGAATGGCTTCAGCAATTTCAATATTCATTCTATTGTATATTTTACAGCAGTTATCCTTAAACTGTGCGCTGCATCCATTCTTAATCATCTGACTTACAGACAAGAGATTAGCTGCCAGATCTGGCACATATAGTACATTCTTGACTTGTATGGTTTGCTTTTTACCATTGTTCCATATATTTAAGTAAATTTTTCCACAACTTTTTACTGATTGCATTTTATCATTTGCAATTTTTATGCTATTTACTGCAGGGGGTATCTCTTCATAAAGCCAGTCTTGTCGCATTGTCATGTGCAAAGATGCTCCAGAGTCAATATACCAATCGTCCTCATTTTTAGTTGTAGCAGAAAACAATGCTTTAGAACCAGAATCTTTACTTTTGTTTTGTTCCTTTTTCTTTAACATGCAATTTTTGCCTATGTGGCCAAAACGGTTGCAGTTAAAACCCTAATTTCTAGTTACCCTAGTTAATCTAGGTCCCTTCTTAAGACTAAACGGGGTCTTGACCTTATCCTTTGTGTAAAGTGCGGCAGTGTCTGCAATATCTGTTGATTTCACCTCTTGCAGCAATTTGGTTTTAATCAAATCAGCACTGATCTTTACACCTGAACTCTCCAGCCCCATTATCGTCGGTTTGTAATTATCCGGCAAACCAGCTAACATTAAAGTTCCTAGCCATTCGTCGTCCACGTGGAACTGTATGTTTCTTAACTTATGGGCTGCGGACATAATTCGACTCACATAGGCTTCGACATTCTCGCTGGTTTCTAAGGTTGTCTTTATTAAGTCTTTTAGCAATCCTACTTTCCTTGACAATCCACTGTCTTGAAAAGCCTTTTGTAAATTTTGCCATACCTCCTTGGCCGTTTTTACCTCCCGAATGTGGACGTAGTTTATCGGGTCTACAAGCAAGATTATTTTACTTTTGGCCTTGGTGTCTTCGGATTTACTAAATTTTTCACTGTCATCCACACATTTCCATAATTCCTCGTGTTCGAGATAACTACGCACGGCGAAGCTCCAAGTAGCGTAATTATCACGTCCTTTTAATTTTTCAATTTGAGTCATGTTCAAATTTGACGCCATGATGGATGAAAATCAAAGAAAATGAGATTTAGAATCTAAGCTCAGAACTTTATAATACTTTTCCCTATTCTAAATTAATCGGGCGTCTGGGCCCATAACCTGTTGAAATAAAATATATTATGGATTTAGAATAATGTAATATATTAGCAGAGCGTGGTTGCGTGATGGATAAAAACAAAAGGGGAAGTATATGAGAGCAAGCACCACAGATAACAACATAACAAAAAAGAATACAAACTACCAAGAAGGCTGCAAATTCAAATTACTTTTAACAAATGAATCTAGTTACATAATATTTCTTAACTAAAAAGACATACCTAAATAAAATAATAATTAAAAAAAAACCACCTGCATGGATAACTACAATTAATAATCAACTGAAAAGACTAAAACAAGATGAAAATTCAATAACAAGGCATTTAAAAAAAATAACAATGATTAGGTGCTTAAATCCAGAAACATACATTGAAACAGTACCAAACCTATGTACAGACGACATCACATCAAGCTACTACAATCTGTCAGATTTCCTTATTAGATTTTCAACTTTATCTCTACAGCATTAAGGCTCTATTTTGATTGGAAATATCTGACCGTTTGGGGTAGCTTCACCTACTGTCGTCCGTACCTACGTAATTAATGTACACTTAGAAATTTCAGCACAAAAGTCAGTCAGTTTAAATTTTTTGCAAAATTATAAAGAGAATTACATTGGGAGGCATGCACAAAGCGCGTATCTTGTACATATAAATGTATGTAATATTATTTATTATCTTGTATCTCCAGAACCGGCTAACGGATTTTCACATTTGAGACATCGTTAGATTTGTCTTAGACGGTGACGTTAAAAAAAATACAAAATGCCAGATGTTTGACGCCATAATGAGGTAAAAAAAAAATCTACCAAACTTATCAAATTGGTCTTAAAATAAAGGATTTAAAATACTCATTAGAAATAATGTATATAACATGCAGTTTTAATATTAAATGGACCGATGAAAAAAAAATAAACATTTTTTTAAAAGCTTTCCAACATTAGAAATATAATTTTTTAAAACTAAAATAGATAGAAATAAAAAATGTTTGCTTTGCTGGATAAACAAGTATTTCATAGAACAGTCCCCCAACTGCGATTGTTCAACTTGCTTCTACCTTTTCAGTTAGTTGGAGTTTTATGCAGGCGGGTTTTTTGTTTTTAAATAATATTTTTTTATTATGAAACAGTAATAGATCGAGTCATTATTCATGTTTATTCTACTTCTAAAACTAAAACTATTTAAGTAGTGTTTTAAGACTTTTATTAACTTGATATTACTTATAAAGACAAAAAGTAGAAAAGGTGGATGATTTGAAATCTCTAGAACTTATTATAGATAAAAATCTAAATTAGAAAAGCCATATAGAGGCAATTTGTCTGAAACTTGAAAGGTTTGTGTTTGTGGGCAAAATGTTTCTGTACAAGCTGCTCTGTCGACTTACCATGGCTATGTGTCATCTGTAATAAATAATGTGGGGCAACTCGGTCGACGTCGGCAGAGTTGTTAAAATTCAAAAACGGTGTATCCGTCATTTCAAGAACTGTATTTTTAACGATGATAAACATTTGATTTTATTTGTGAGACGTGCGTTCTTAGGTACAAAAACCAGCCCTGAGGACTATTTTTCAAGAGGCTCTCGTTAGGCAGCTGGTTCAAGGGCTTGATTCAGTTAGCGGTACTTCTGGACACGGCTCGAATTGTCAGCGGGATAATCTATCTGGAGCCCTGGCCGCGAGCTTGGATCCTGTTACTACTTTTTATATTTTTTGTGTGATACTTTTCATATGTACTAATAATTAAAAATATAATTCATATGACAAAATCAAAAGTCATCTATTCATATTAGTATTAAAACGCTACGGTGATTTGCAATCAACTGACTTTATTACTTTTAATTCATAGTAGGTACACATACAGTCATCGTTAGCCATACAGCCTAATAAGCTTAACTATGAATGACACTAGATGGCGCTACTACGGTCTTTACTCCTGGTGGTTTCTGCACCAGTATCCAGGTTCCATTCTGCTTATGTGCCTGGAGTTCCTCTTCTACAGAATGCTTCCACGTTCCTCCATCTTCTGATGAAATAGCCTCTTGGTAAGTCAATGGTATCTCTTGATGTTCCTGAGCTCCATTTATACATAAGTAAGTATTATTTTCTTGTTCTAACTTTATAGATCTAGTAGTAATGTTACTTTTTGATACATTTTCTACTTTTCCTTTAGGTACATACAGAGAGCCCTCCTCAGAATAAAAATAAACTTCACTATCTGAGTTTATGGTTGTTTCATTATATTGAGAACTATTTAGTGAATTACTCTCTGAACTGAGTTGCGCTGGCTCAGTATCACAATTATTATCATCAGTCTCAGTAGTAGTTAAGGGCAGAACTACATTGTCATCTTCTTTTATAGAAGTTTCAAAGAATATAACATATCTACTGATTACAACTTCATGTGTTTTTGGATTTAGTTCCTTAGTAGTCTCACTATAGCCAATAAATGTCATTTTACTTGCCTTGGGATCGAGTTTCTTCACTTTTTCTTTTGGAATTTTATTGCTTCGCAACCAAAAACTTTTAAGTGACTCACATCAGGTTTCTTCCCTGACCACATCTCCTCAGGTGCGTATGACAGTGCACGCGTAGGGCAGCGATTGGTTGTATAACTAGCTGTTGCTACTGCTTCAGCCCAATACTGTTTCTGTAAATAAGAATTAATTAGCATACAGCGTGCTCTTACCATTAAAGTGCGATTCATACGCTCTGCCAACCCATTCTGCTGAGGAGTATATGAATTAGAAGTTTGATGTATTATACCTGTACTCTTAAGGTAATCAGTGAAATCTTTACTCAAATACTCTTTCCCATTATCAGTGCTTAGACATTTTACCTTTAAATTAAGCTGATTTTCCACTAAGGCTTTATATTCTTTAAACTTGGAAAATGCATCTGATTTATTATTTAAAAAATAAATATATATTTTCCTGGTTTAATCATCTGTGAATGTGATGAAGTATCGAGCCCCTCCAAGTGACTTTACCTCCAGCGGACCACAGATGTCTGAGTGAATAACCTTTAAAGGTCCTTTAGCACGGGAACCTTCAGTAGGAAACGGCAGCCTTGACTGTTTTCCTTTTTGACAGGTTTCACATATCATTTTGTTTTTACCTGCAACTAGTTTTATTCCATTAACACTTTCATTCAGCTTGTTTAAGTCAGAGAAATTTAAATGTGCCATTCTTAGATGCCATAGAATGAAATCTGTATCATTCAATCCACAACTGTATGCTGAAGGAACAGTGTTCAGCCGGTACATATTGTTGATAAGAATGGCTTCAGCAATTTCAATATTCATTCTATTGTATATTTTACAGCAGTTATCCTTAAACTGTGCGCTGCATCCATTCTTAATCATCTGACTTACAGACAAGAGATTAGCTGCCAGATCTGGCACATATAGTACATTCTTGACTTGTATGGTTTGCTTTTTACCATTGTTCCATATATTTAAGTAAATTTTTCCACAACTTTTTACTGATTGCATTTTATCATTTGCAATTTTTATGCTATTTACTGCAGGGGGTATCTCTTCATAAAGCCAGTCTTGTCGCATTGTCATGTGCAAAGATGCTCCAGAGTCAATATACCAATCGTCCTCATTTTTAGTTGTAGCAGAAAACAATGCTTTAGAACCAGAATCTTTACTTTTGTTTTGTTCCTTTTTCTTTAACATGCAATTTTTGCCTATGTGGCCAAAACGGTTGCAGTTAAAACCCTAATTTCTAGTTACCCTAGTTAATCTAGGTCCCTTCTTAAGACTAAACGGGGTCTTGACCTTATCCTTTGTGTAAAGTGCGGCAGTGTCTGCAATATCTGTTGATTTCACCTCTTGCAGCAATTTGGTTTTAATCAAATCAGCACTGATCTTTACACCTGAACTCTCCAGCCCCATTATCGTCGGTTTGTAATTATCCGGCAAACCAGCTAACATTAAAGTTCCTAGCCATTCGTCGTCCACGTGGAACTGTATGTTTCTTAACTTATGGGCTGCGGACATAATTCGACTCACATAGGCTTCGACATTCTCGCTGGTTTCTAAGGTTGTCTTTATTAAGTCTTTTAGCAATCCTACTTTCCTTGACAATCCACTGTCTTGAAAAGCCTTTTGTAAATTTTGCCATACCTCCTTGGCCGTTTTTACCTCCCGAATGTGGACGTAGTTTATCGGGTCTACAAGCAAGATTATTTTACTTTTGGCCTTGGTGTCTTCGGATTTACTAAATTTTTCACTGTCATCCACACATTTCCATAATTCCTCGTGTTCGAGATAACTACGCACGGCGAAGCTCCAAGTAGCGTAATTATCACGTCCTTTTAATTTTTCAATTTGAGTCATGTTCAAATTTGACGCCATGATGGATGAAAATCAAAGAAAATGAGATTTAGAATCTAAGCTCAGAACTTTATAATACTTTTCCCTATTCTAAATTAATCGGGCGTCTGGGCCCATAACCTGTTGAAATAAAATATATTATGGATTTAGAATAATGTAATATATTAGCAGAGCGTGGTTGCGTGATGGATAAAAACAAAAGGGGAAGTATATGAGAGCAAGCACCACAGATAACAACATAACAAAAAAGAATACAAACTACCAAGAAGGCTGCAAATTCAAATTACTTTTAACAAATGAATCTAGTTACATAATATTTCTTAACTAAAAAGACATACCTAAATAAAATAATAATTAAAAAAAAACCACCTGCATGGATAACTACAATTAATAATCAACTGAAAAGACTAAAACAAGATGAAAATTCAATAACAAGGCATTTAAAAAAAATAACAATGATTAGGTGCTTAAATCCAGAAACATACATTGAAACAGTACCAAACCTATGTACAGACGACATCACATCAAGCTACTACAATCTGTCAGATTTCCTTATTAGATTTTCAACTTTATCTCTACAGCATTAAGGCTCTATTTTGATTGGAAATATCTGACCGTTTGGGGTAGCTTCACCTACTGTCGTCCGTACCTACGTAATTAATGTACACTTAGAAATTTCAGCACAAAAGTCAGTCAGTTTAAATTTTTTGCAAAATTATAAAGAGAATTACATTGGGAGGCATGCACAAAGCGCGTATCTTGTACATATAAATGTATGTAATATTATTTATTATCTTGTATCTCCAGAACCGGCTAACGGATTTTCACATTTGAGACATCGTTAGATTTGTCTTAGACGGTGACGTTAAAAAAAATACAAAATGCCAGATGTTTGACGCCATAATGAGGTAAAAAAAAAATCTACCAAACTTATCAAATTGGTCTTAAAATAAAGGATTTAAAATACTCATTAGAAATAATGTATATAACATGCAGTTTTAATATTAAATGGACCGATGAAAAAAAAATAAACATTTTTTTAAAAGCTTTCCAACATTAGAAATATAATTTTTTAAAACTAAAATAGATAGAAATAAAAAATGTTTGCTTTGCTGGATAAACAAGTATTTCATAGAACAGTCCCCCAACTGCGATTGTTCAACTTGCTTCTACCTTTTCAGTTAGTTGGAGTTTTATGCAGGCGGGTTTTTTGTTTTTAAATAATATTTTTTTATTATGAAACAGTAATAGATCGAGTCATTATTCATGTTTATTCTACTTCTAAAACTAAAACTATTTAAGTAGTGTTTTAAGACTTTTATTAACTTGATATTACTTATAAAGACAAAAAGTAGAAAAGGTGGATGATTTGAAATCTCTAGAACTTATTATAGATAAAAATCTAAATTAGAAAAGCCATATAGAGGCAATTTGTCTGAAACTTGAAAGGTTTGTGTTTGTGGGCAAAATGTTTCTGTACAAGCTGCTCTGTCGACTTACCATGGCTATGTGTCATCTGTAATAAATAATGTGGGGCAACTCGGTCGACGTCGGCAGAGTTGTTAAAATTCAAAAACGGTGTATCCGTCATTTCAAGAACTGTATTTTTAACGATGATAAACATTTGATTTTATTTGTGAGACGTGCGTTCTTAGGTACAAAAACCAGCCCTGAGGACTATTTTTCAAGAGGCTCTCGTTAGGCAGCTGGTTCAAGGGCTTGATTCAGTTAGCGGTACTTCTGGACACGGCTCGAATTGTCAGCGGGATAATCTATCTGGAGCCCTGGCCGCGAGCTTGGATCCTGTTACTACTTTTTATATTTTTTGTGTGATACTTTTCATATGTACTAATAATTAAAAATATAATTCATATGACAAAATCAAAAGTCATCTATTCATATTAGTATTAAAACGCTACGGTGATTTGCAATCAACTGACTTTATTACTTTTAATTCATAGTAGGTACACATACAGTCATCGTTAGCCATACAGCCTAATAAGCTTAACTATGAATGACACTAGATGGCGCTACTACGGTCTTTACTCCTGGTGGTTTCTGCACCAGTATCCAGGTTCCATTCTGCTTATGTGCCTGGAGTTCCTCTTCTACAGAATGCTTCCACGTTCCTCCATCTTCTGATGAAATAGCCTCTTGGTAAGTCAATGGTATCTCTTGATGTTCCTGAGCTCCATTTATACATAAGTAAGTATTATTTTCTTGTTCTAACTTTATAGATCTAGTAGTAATGTTACTTTTTGATACATTTTCTACTTTTCCTTTAGGTACATACAGAGAGCCCTCCTCAGAATAAAAATAAACTTCACTATCTGAGTTTATGGTTGTTTCATTATATTGAGAACTATTTAGTGAATTACTCTCTGAACTGAGTTGCGCTGGCTCAGTATCACAATTATTATCATCAGTCTCAGTAGTAGTTAAGGGCAGAACTACATTGTCATCTTCTTTTATAGAAGTTTCAAAGAATATAACATATCTACTGATTACAACTTCATGTGTTTTTGGATTTAGTTCCTTAGTAGTCTCACTATAGCCAATAAATGTCATTTTACTTGCCTTGGGATCGAGTTTCTTCACTTTTTCTTTTGGAATTTTATTGCTTCGCAACCAAAAACTTTTAAGTGACTCACATCAGGTTTCTTCCCTGACCACATCTCCTCAGGTGCGTATGACAGTGCACGCGTAGGGCAGCGATTGGTTGTATAACTAGCTGTTGCTACTGCTTCAGCCCAATACTGTTTCTGTAAATAAGAATTAATTAGCATACAGCGTGCTCTTACCATTAAAGTGCGATTCATACGCTCTGCCAACCCATTCTGCTGAGGAGTATATGAATTAGAAGTTTGATGTATTATACCTGTACTCTTAAGGTAATCAGTGAAATCTTTACTCAAATACTCTTTCCCATTATCAGTGCTTAGACATTTTACCTTTAAATTAAGCTGATTTTCCACTAAGGCTTTATATTCTTTAAACTTGGAAAATGCATCTGATTTATTATTTAAAAAATAAATATATATTTTCCTGGTTTAATCATCTGTGAATGTGATGAAGTATCGAGCCCCTCCAAGTGACTTTACCTCCAGCGGACCACAGATGTCTGAGTGAATAACCTTTAAAGGTCCTTTAGCACGGGAACCTTCAGTAGGAAACGGCAGCCTTGACTGTTTTCCTTTTTGACAGGTTTCACATATCATTTTGTTTTTACCTGCAACTAGTTTTATTCCATTAACACTTTCATTCAGCTTGTTTAAGTCAGAGAAATTTAAATGTGCCATTCTTAGATGCCATAGAATGAAATCTGTATCATTCAATCCACAACTGTATGCTGAAGGAACAGTGTTCAGCCGGTACATATTGTTGATAAGAATGGCTTCAGCAATTTCAATATTCATTCTATTGTATATTTTACAGCAGTTATCCTTAAACTGTGCGCTGCATCCATTCTTAATCATCTGACTTACAGACAAGAGATTAGCTGCCAGATCTGGCACATATAGTACATTCTTGACTTGTATGGTTTGCTTTTTACCATTGTTCCATATATTTAAGTAAATTTTTCCACAACTTTTTACTGATTGCATTTTATCATTTGCAATTTTTATGCTATTTACTGCAGGGGGTATCTCTTCATAAAGCCAGTCTTGTCGCATTGTCATGTGCAAAGATGCTCCAGAGTCAATATACCAATCGTCCTCATTTTTAGTTGTAGCAGAAAACAATGCTTTAGAACCAGAATCTTTACTTTTGTTTTGTTCCTTTTTCTTTAACATGCAATTTTTGCCTATGTGGCCAAAACGGTTGCAGTTAAAACCCTAATTTCTAGTTACCCTAGTTAATCTAGGTCCCTTCTTAAGACTAAACGGGGTCTTGACCTTATCCTTTGTGTAAAGTGCGGCAGTGTCTGCAATATCTGTTGATTTCACCTCTTGCAGCAATTTGGTTTTAATCAAATCAGCACTGATCTTTACACCTGAACTCTCCAGCCCCATTATCGTCGGTTTGTAATTATCCGGCAAACCAGCTAACATTAAAGTTCCTAGCCATTCGTCGTCCACGTGGAACTGTATGTTTCTTAACTTATGGGCTGCGGACATAATTCGACTCACATAGGCTTCGACATTCTCGCTGGTTTCTAAGGTTGTCTTTATTAAGTCTTTTAGCAATCCTACTTTCCTTGACAATCCACTGTCTTGAAAAGCCTTTTGTAAATTTTGCCATACCTCCTTGGCCGTTTTTACCTCCCGAATGTGGACGTAGTTTATCGGGTCTACAAGCAAGATTATTTTACTTTTGGCCTTGGTGTCTTCGGATTTACTAAATTTTTCACTGTCATCCACACATTTCCATAATTCCTCGTGTTCGAGATAACTACGCACGGCGAAGCTCCAAGTAGCGTAATTATCACGTCCTTTTAATTTTTCAATTTGAGTCATGTTCAAATTTGACGCCATGATGGATGAAAATCAAAGAAAATGAGATTTAGAATCTAAGCTCAGAACTTTATAATACTTTTCCCTATTCTAAATTAATCGGGCGTCTGGGCCCATAACCTGTTGAAATAAAATATATTATGGATTTAGAATAATGTAATATATTAGCAGAGCGTGGTTGCGTGATGGATAAAAACAAAAGGGGAAGTATATGAGAGCAAGCACCACAGATAACAACATAACAAAAAAGAATACAAACTACCAAGAAGGCTGCAAATTCAAATTACTTTTAACAAATGAATCTAGTTACATAATATTTCTTAACTAAAAAGACATACCTAAATAAAATAATAATTAAAAAAAAACCACCTGCATGGATAACTACAATTAATAATCAACTGAAAAGACTAAAACAAGATGAAAATTCAATAACAAGGCATTTAAAAAAAATAACAATGATTAGGTGCTTAAATCCAGAAACATACATTGAAACAGTACCAAACCTATGTACAGACGACATCACATCAAGCTACTACAATCTGTCAGATTTCCTTATTAGATTTTCAACTTTATCTCTACAGCATTAAGGCTCTATTTTGATTGGAAATATCTGACCGTTTGGGGTAGCTTCACCTACTGTCGTCCGTACCTACGTAATTAATGTACACTTAGAAATTTCAGCACAAAAGTCAGTCAGTTTAAATTTTTTGCAAAATTATAAAGAGAATTACATTGGGAGGCATGCACAAAGCGCGTATCTTGTACATATAAATGTATGTAATATTATTTATTATCTTGTATCTCCAGAACCGGCTAACGGATTTTCACATTTGAGACATCGTTAGATTTGTCTTAGACGGTGACGTTAAAAAAAATACAAAATGCCAGATGTTTGACGCCATAATGAGGTAAAAAAAAAATCTACCAAACTTATCAAATTGGTCTTAAAATAAAGGATTTAAAATACTCATTAGAAATAATGTATATAACATGCAGTTTTAATATTAAATGGACCGATGAAAAAAAAATAAACATTTTTTTAAAAGCTTTCCAACATTAGAAATATAATTTTTTAAAACTAAAATAGATAGAAATAAAAAATGTTTGCTTTGCTGGATAAACAAGTATTTCATAGAACAGTCCCCCAACTGCGATTGTTCAACTTGCTTCTACCTTTTCAGTTAGTTGGAGTTTTATGCAGGCGGGTTTTTTGTTTTTAAATAATATTTTTTTATTATGAAACAGTAATAGATCGAGTCATTATTCATGTTTATTCTACTTCTAAAACTAAAACTATTTAAGTAGTGTTTTAAGACTTTTATTAACTTGATATTATTTATAAAGACAAAAAGTAGAAAAGGTGGATGATTTGAAATCTCTAGAACTTATTATAGATAAAAATCTAAATTAGAAAAGCCATATAGAGGCAATTTGTCTGAAACTTGAAAGGTTTGTGTTTGTGGGCAAAATGTTTCTGTACAAGCTGCTCTGTCGACTTACCATGGCTATGTGTCATCTGTAATAAATAATGTGGGGCAACTCGGTCGACGTCGGCAGAGTTGTTAAAATTCAAAAACGGTGTATCCGTCATTTCAAGAACTGTATTTTTAACGATGATAAACATTTGATTTTATTTGTGAGACGTGCGTTCTTAGGTACAAAAACCAGCCCTGAGGACTATTTTTCAAGAGGCTCTCGTTAGGCAGCTGGTTCAAGGGCTTGATTCAGTTAGCGGTACTTCTGGACACGGCTCGAATTGTCAGCGGGATAATCTATCTGGAGCCCTGGCCGCGAGCTTGGATCCTGTTACTACTTTTTATATTTTTTGTGTGATACTTTTCATATGTACTAATAATTAAAAATATAATTCATATGACAAAATCAAAAGTCATCTATTCATATTAGTATTAAAACGCTACGGTGATTTGCAATCAACTGACTTTATTACTTTTAATTCATAGTAGGTACACATACAGTCATCGTTAGCCATACAGCCTAATAAGCTTAACTATGAATGACACTAGATGGCGCTACTAGTCATAAACGGGACAGTTATTTTGTTATATTTATTTAACACCCTGACCTAACAAAATAAACTAAATTCTACCTTACAGAACAAACCTTTATATAATAACAGTAATATCTGCGTGACACACTTTTACACTTTTGAAACACCCATTAGACTTAAAAACTTATAATGTTTATTTTTACATAAGCTTTTGGTGAGTATATCAGCTGGCATATCATTACTTGACACATATTCAATTTTTACTTTATCTTCCAAAACACATTCTCTTACTTAATGATACCTTATATCTATATGTTTTTGTAAAAATACAGTGAGGACCAAAACTCCGTTAATGTATGAAATAATGATAAAAAAACAGTAGGTAGATTAAAATTGTTTATTGTTTTCGATAGAATACAAAAGGGGAATTTATTTCTTAAAAATCATATCACCCATATACAATCAATTTCAATCTCATCATCAATTCATTATTCTGGCATTACTGCAATTTATAGCGGAAATTTTCAATAAAAGCTTTACCTACAAGTTTTTGTTGTGTTCTTTTGGATATTTGTGTGAATACGATCCTTTAATTCGTCAACTGGGTTGGTGTCGTAAACTTTAGCCCCAAAGAAATAACCCATTGGAGATAGATCCGGGCTACCAGGCGGCTAGTTAATGTCCCCTCTTTTAGATGTCACTTTCGGGCCAAAAAGTTTTAAACTGCCCTTGACGATTCATTACATGTATACTCTCGCCAAATTTCGTCAACTCTCGTTAATTTAAACTTAAAATTAATTCAAAGTGATCACGAGTTTCCGACAAAAAGTCTTTATATTTAGAACTAATTTAATCACGAAATTAAAAAGCTTCTGTCCACAAAACCAAAGTGATGGAAAAGCATTTAGGCATTTTTTTCTCTTAAAAAAGTTATTCAGCAGTCTGAGCAGCAGCAATGTGCTCTGAAGCAAAACAGTGTTCTTTCGAAAGATTAATAAATTCACACTTTGAATACACATGTACATATGTACACGAATGTACTTACCTCTAAACTTTTGACATTGTTATAGAATAGCAGTTAATAAATAATAATGTATCATCATCATCAACCTTTTATCGTCCCACTTCTGGACAAAGACCTCCTCTCATGCAGAGAAGGATAATAATCTAAATCTAAAGGTCTAAATCTAAAGATCTGACTACAGGCCGAAAGGGTCCAACCGGTTTTTCGAATTTTTGGAGATTTTTCAACCGGATTTCATATATAGGCAGTGATAAAGGTTTTGTAGAAGGCGGTTTACTTATTTTTGAATCGAATTCACGAAGAAATGAATTCGGAGTGTTTTGAAGAATGGCTTAAAAGCATTTTTCCAAAATTAAAGTCAAACGCGGTGCTGGTATTAGATAACGCACCGTACCATTTTAGAAAAGTTGAGCGTATCCCCACTTCAAACTGGCGAAAGGCTGATGTTATTGTGTTTGTCAGTGGTTGGATGACAAACAAATTAATTATCAACCAGCAATGATAAAGGCTCCATTAATGGAACTAGTAAAGTCACAAAAAACTAATTACGAACGCTATGCTGTGGAAGAGTTGGCCGCTGAATACGGTGCCACAATCCTTCGTCTTATCTTCAAAAACATCACTATGAGCTTAATCCAATAGAGTTAGTTTGGGCTCAAGCAAAGGGGTACATCGCCAGGAACAACAAAACTTTTAAAATAAAAGACGTAAAAGAATTATTTCAAGAAGGCGTGAAGGAAATGACACCGGAAAATTGGAGAAAGTGCATCAATCATGCCATAATAGTTGAAGACGAAATGTGTTAACTCGACCACATCATTGATGAATGTGTTAAAATTCATTGATTATAAATGTAACTGATTCCGATTCTGAATATACCGAACCAATAAAAAAGTAAAGAATAAAAAAAATATTATTTGAAAACAAAAAACTCGCCTGCATAAAACTCTAACGAATTGAAAAGGTAGAAACAAGTTGAACAATTGCAGTTGGGGGACTGTTCTATGGAATTCTTGTTTATAGATAGGTAAGAAGTCCCCCAACTGCGATTGTTCAACTTGTTACCTTTTCAGTTCGTTAGAGTTTTATGCAGGCGGGTTTTTGTTTTCAAATAATATTTTTTTATTTCTATCTTTTAGTTTTAACAAACTATGTTTCCAATGTTTCTCGGTGGTAGGTCACAACATCAACCGCCGGCATAAGTTACCACCCACCAGACAAAGACATGCCGCCAAGCGATTCGTCGTGTTCCGGCATGATGTCTGGTGAAGCCGTTCGGAGGACGGGTCTGAGCAGTTGTGTTGCGATGTGTGCCGGGTGCGATGCGCCAGATGGTGTTGTGTCGGGAGTTTGTTCGTGGAGGGTAGCGGGATCCGAAGCACGGTTCTCCGCTGGCCGACCGCAGGTAGTTGGGGGCCCAAGTAGTGTGCCAGCCACATACGAAAGGCTGCCCCGCCAACTGCGAAAAATCCCAGGGTGGCCCCATCGTGCCGGTTGGCGACCGGACGAGAGGACCCGATGGCGATCCCTGGGGGGGTTCGGGCGTCCCCGCAGTCTCCAGAACAATCTCCCTCTGGCCCAGCATCGTCGGTCGTATTGTTGGGTTTATCATTGCATCACCTCACTCAACTGCCGTCTTCCTTCCTATTCACTCAGTATATAAACTTAATATGAAAAGTTACAAAAGGAAAAGTAGGTGTGCACAGCGGGCGCACGTCCTCTCGTTCATAGTGCACCTCTCAAACATCCGAGGTTTGCACTCCAATATCGATGCAGTCCATTACCACCTTGAGACTGAAAAGCCCCACCTACTTTTCTTGACGGAGACCCAGATCAGATGTCCGACTGACGCGGCGTACCTCGGCTACCCGGGATACTCTTTGGAGCATCATTTCCTGCAGCGTGCCGGGGTCTGTGTGTATGTCCGCAATGACATCTGTTGCCGGCGCCTCCGTCACCTCGAAGACCCTCACTTCTCGTCCCTATGGCTGTTGGTTGACACTGGTGTGGACAAAATTGTTTACACCTGTGTCTACCGATCGCACAGCGGTGATCAGGAGACAACTCGTTTGTTTGACCACCTCAGTGAGGCTGCTGACAATGCGCTGCATCGGCACCCTGACGCTCAGTTCGTCGCTCTGGGGGACTTCAACGCCTGCCACCAGGACTGGCTCTTCCCATACCAGAGGACCGACCACGCTGGGAGAGAAGCGCGAAACTTCGCGCTTTCTATGGGCCTTTCCCAGCTGGTAGAGCAAGCGACTAGGGTGCCTGATGTAGTTGGGCATACTGCCAACTGTTTGGACCTTCTGCTGACCACTGATCCGGACAGATGTGTTGTAACAGTTTCCTCACCGTTGGGAACTTCAGACCACTGTCTGGTGAAGTCTGTAACGTCCTTCTCCACACCAGATCACGACTCTCGTGGTGAACGGCGAATGTGGCGATACAGGTCAGCAGATTGGGATGAGATGCGCCACTTCTTTGCGTCTTATCCTTGGCAGCAGGTCTGCTTCTCCTCTGACAATCCTTCGAGCTGTGCGGACGCTATAACCGATGTGGTGCGTCAAGCTATGGAGTATTTTATCCCATTCAATGACGTGCCCGTCGGTGGCTCGGCTCGCCCATGGTTTAATGCCGATTGTGTCCAAGCTGAACAGCGTAAGCACACGGCATTTCTCGCCTGGGTTGACGCTCGTGACCGCGGAGCTCCGGATCTAAGCTCAAAGAAGAGAGCCTTTAACCGTGCTGCCAAGTCCTACAAGAAGGCGCTCAAGAAGGCTCGCTTCGACCGCATTACCCATATTGGCAACAAGTTATCTGCGCAGCCATCCGGTAGCAGATCTTTTTGGTCCCTTGTCAAATCGGTTGAGGCGAACTTCTGTCGGCCCTCACTGCCTCCACTGGTTAGGCCTGATGGAACACTGGCTCATACGGCGAGAGAGAAAGCAGGTCTCTTTGCATCTCTCTTTGCCCATAATTCGCGTCTTGATACTGGCAGTGCTACTCCACCTAATTTACCTTATTGCGGAGCTTCAATGCCTGAGGTTCGCATTAGAAACAAGGAGGTTCTGAGAGTACTGTGTCGTCTGGACGTGAATAAGGCTAGTGGTCCGGATGGTATACCAGCGATTGTTCTTAAAGCATGTGCGCCCGAGTTGTCTCCTGTATTGACGCGCTTGTATCGCCTCTCATTTAGGACTGCTATAGTGCCCAAGTCCTGGAAGCTTGCTAACGTGCAGCCTGTGCCCAAGAAGGGTAGTCGTGACGATCCTGCCAACTATCGGCCGATTTCGATCACCTCCATACTTTGCAAAATTATGGAGCGTGTATTGAACTCGCGCCTCTTGGCATACCTGGAAGGTAACGATCTCCTCAGTGACCGACAGTACGGGTTTCGCCGCAATCGGTCAACTGGGGACCTACTAGTGTATGCCACTCACTTGTGCGGCGAGGCCCTCGAGAAGAATGGGGAAGCGATTGCTGTCTCCCTTGATGTCTCGAAGGCCTTCGACCGGGTTTGGCACGCAGGCCTTTTGAGTAAGCTTCCAGCGTACGGCATTTCCCCTAGTCTGACTGGCTGGGTAAAAGACTTCCTGACTGAACGGTCCCTCCGAGTTGTTGTCGACGGATGCTCTTCTGAGCCCATGTCAACTAATGCCGGTGTTCCTCAGGGGTCTGTTCTCTCTGCAACTCTGTTTCTGCTGCATATTAACGATCTGCTGATGCCCGGTATCTATGGGTATGCAGATGACAGCACAGTTGTAGAGAGATACCTGCCGGATGCTCGGGCTAGTAGGGAATCAATCCGGTCCGAAAGAGAGGCCATGGTTGAGCGAACGAGTGTTGCACTGCAGGCAGTCTCCGAATGGGGCAATGCCAATCTTGTAGCATTCAATGCCGCCAAAACACAGGCGTGTCTTTTCACCGCCAAAAGGAGCCCGTTCACCTTGGCCCCTACTTTTCGGAATGTGTCCTTGGAGTGTTCCGACCGCCTTCAGCTTTTGGGAGTTGAGATTTCCTCGAACCTTAACTTTGGGCGGTTCATTGAGTCCAAGGCCAAGGTGGCTGCCAGGAAACTTGGCGTTATCGCAAAGGTCCGGCAGTACTTCACACCTGGGCAGCTTCTAATGTTATACAAAGCACAGGTCCGTTCGTGTGTGGAGTACTGCAGCCACATTTGGGCTGGTGCTGCCAAGTGTCACCTGGCCACTCTGGATTCAGTGGAGAGACGTGCAAAGAGGCTGATTGGTGACCCTGATCTAACTCGAGTTGGTCTCCAAAGCCTAGAGCACAGGCGTAGAATAGCCAGCCTTTCGGTGTTCTATAGGATGCATTTCGGGGAGTGTGCGAGGGAATTGCATGATTTAATTCCCCCATCTCCGTTCCACCAGCGGACGACCCGTCGTACGGCTGGTTTCCACCCTTACGTTGTTAACACCACTACGATCCGGACGAAGCGCTTCGCCTCCTCCTTTATACCGCATACATCGAGGGACTGGAACAATTTGCCCGCGGCGGTGTTTCCGTCGGACTACAATTTGAGTGTCTTCAAGGCTAGAGTGAATAGGCTCTTAATAAACTAGTGCGCTTTACCATCAACGATTGCGTCACTGCTTACCATCAGGCAGGATTGCGGTCAAGCGCTGGTTTATAATTTGTAAAAAAAAAAAAAAAAATGTTGAAAAACTTAAAAAAAAATGTTTAATTTCTTGTTTCATCGTTCCATTTAATATTAAAACTGCATGTTGTCTATATATTTTCTAATGAGTAATTTAAATCCTTCATTTTAAAACCAATTCGATAAGTTTGGTAGATTTTTTTACCTCATAGTATGGCGTCAAACATCCACCATTTCGTTATTTTTAATGTCACCGTCTATGACAAATCTAACGATGTCTCAAATGTGAAAATCCGTTAGCCGGTTCTGGAGATGCAAGATAACAATGAATATTACATACATTCATATAAACGTTTATTTTCCACCATATAATTAAACATAAGTTTAACACATAATTAAGTATACAAGATATAACGAAACAGTGGAAACTGGAGCCTGTACTAGGACAACCTGTGTTACAGGTCTCCAGGCCTCCTGACTACAAACGTATACTAGTAATGCTAATAGATGACAAAGATTAAGGGATGAAAGAAAATTGACAAAAAAAAAGATGCAAAAATGAAAACACAAAATAAATAATTATGTAATTTAAAAGATTATACAGCAAACGGGGGTATGTTCGTGTCGATGTTTGAGTGATGATGATAGAATGAAGTTTAACGGGACCTGTATTGAGTCAACAATAAGCTTTCAGTTTTGTTGTAATTAAGCGTTTGCAGCCAAGTATTAATTTTCTTTTTAAAAGACATTATAGGGAGTGAGAAAATGTTCAGAATTTTGTTAAGACTATTGTATAGGTGAGGGCCTTGCAAACAGGGAAATCTTCTTGTAAAAGAGTACTTGCAGCGGAAGGGTTGGCAAACCTTGTCTATGCGTCTTGTGGTGATTATTTCATAAGAGGTTCTTTGATGCTGATATAGTAGTACATGCAGTACAAATAATTGTCTGACTGTAAGGACTTTACAGCTCCTATATAGCTCTTCAGTTGGGAAGAGGATGGACCGAAAGGTACTAATTTTCAGAACGGCTCTCTCAGCTTGTTCAAGCTTCAAAAGTACCGTTTTGGGTGCACCACCCCAAGTGCATATACAGTACGTTAGGAGAGACTGACAGAGAGCAAAATATGTACACCTAATAATATGAGGTTCTGCGATGTGGCGAAGACTACTAAAGACAAAAATCAGCTTTCTGATTCTTTTGGTCAGTAGATCTATATGAGGCGCAAAGCCCAGACCATCATCAAGAGTCACACCTAGATATTTGATGGTTCGACAACGTTCTAATTCTGGGCATGTACATGTCGCAGTGCCAGACAGTGAACATGAGTGCGCTACTAAAGCGTATGAATTTGGAGGTTGAGTCGAATTTCGTAAGCTGTACGTAAGAATTTTAGTTTTGTCGGTATTGATTGTGAGAATGTGTCTGTTGAGCCATTGCAGAACACTATTTAGCCCTTTTTGTGCAGAATCAAAGGTGTCATCCCAAGTGTCACCCGAGAAGGTAAGAACGGTATCATCAGCAAACGCCACGATTCTTCCACTCTCCAGACTCAAATTACAGAGTTGATTGACGTAAATAGGAACAAAGCGAGGCCAAGCACACTGCCTTGGGGAACGCCGAATGTCACAAGACACGCGCTTTGTGAATGCCTCCGAATGTAATTCAGTTTATAATTTTGCAAAAAATGTAAACTGACTGACTTTTGTGCTGAAATTTCTAAGTGTACATTAACTACGTAGTTACGGATGAGAGCAGGTCAAGCTACTCCAAACTGTCAGATATTTCCAATCAATATAGAGCCTTAATACTGTAGAGATAAAGTTGAAAATCTAATAAGAAAATCTGACAGACTGTAGTAGCTTGACGTGATGTCGTCTGTACATAGGTTTGGTACTGTTTCGATGTATGTTTCTGAATTTAAGCACCTAATCATTGTTATTTTTTTAAATGCCTTATCATTGAATTTTCATCTTGTTTTAGTCTTTTCAGTTGATTTTTAATCGTAGTTATCCATGCAGGTGGTTTCTTTTTTTAATTTTTATTTTATTTATGTCTTTTTAGTTAAGAAATATTACGTAACCGGATTAATTCCTTAAATGAATTTATGTCATGTGGTTGATTTAGCAATTTGTTAGGGTTAAGAGAACTGATATCAAGTCCGGAAAGAGTCCTCACTCTACTCAAAACAACGTAAGCTTCACCCGTTGGAAATAAGTTTCTACTTCAATCTAAATAATAAATCAAAACTGCTGGGTCTAAAGTTGTGCCCTGTAATTTATGCACCGCCACTGCCCAGTATAAAATTAAGGGAAACATTCGTAGCACCAAATTCTGTAGCAGAAGGCTGGATCCAGACTCCAATACCAGGTAGGTTCCCTGTTATACATGGGTCATCGAGCTCCACAAATACCGCTTGTGGTAGTTTTCTTGGTTCCAACTGCTTTCTGCGTAGTGCTGGCCAATCTATTCGTCGGATAACACCCATGGTACCGTTAACCAGCCCATGGTTAACATTGATGTTCCGTCTTAGCATGGCTCGAGAGCTTACACCTAATTAGAGTTGGTTTGGTATACCTACTACCTGATTTATTAGGATCTTCAGGTATGTATTACTCTCGTGGTTTTTGACCATATGTTTTAGGGTCAAATGAGATGTCTACAGCACCAACATTGTATACTTTTGTGAGCTTTTCTGACTTAACTGTCATGTGCGCGTTATATGCATATTAATATTGCAGATTTTTTATCTTTCCATTTATAATTTAAACTACACGTTATAATACACACATCAAAAGTGTCTAGGGATCAAGCATTTTTATGCGGATTTCTTGAGATTGAGATGTGGCTTTGTAATAAATTTATGATTTTATAAATTTATATGGATCCTTTTTGGTGCATTTCATAATTTGAATCAGGAACTGTGAATCAAATTCGAGTAAAAGATGAAAATCAGCTGTCAATATTTTCCCTATAAAAACATACAACGCATTGAAGACATTATTAGTGCTACTGTTTCCCTACTACTGATTAAAACCAACGTTATTATGGAGCGGCGACGTCATTTAAGCAGGGAAGAAATGCTCAGAGCCGTGGGAATGATAGAAGCTGGTTCCCGGCAACGTACTGTGGCTTTAGCTCTGAATACAAGTCAGAGTGTTATCAGTCGACTTTGGACACGTTACCGAAGCACTGGTACCGTGGCTGAGCGCCATGGAGGACAGTATCGCTGCACCACACGGAGACAAGACCGATACATTCAAATCTTAACTCGAAGAGCTCCAACAATAACCGCCATGATGTTAACCGTGAGGCTTCATCACTCTTCAGGGAACTTAATTAGCGACCAAACAGTCAGAAACCGCTTGCATGAAGTGAACCTTCATTCCCGAAGACCGCTACGGGTACCACCTATAGCAATGCACAATCGTAGGATTCGATATCAATGGGCTCTTGAACACAGAAATTGGGCAGAAGAACAATGGCGTTTCGTGTGCTTTTCTGATGAGTCTCGTTTTGGTATGAGACCGGATACAAGACGTATACGACACTGGAGAACCCCTGGACGCCAACAGCGATTAAAATCCTGCCAGGAAGTCCATCCTTATAGTGGTGGAACCATCATGGTATGGGCGGGTATTTGGATCGGCGGAAGAACTGAGTTGATTTGGATCAGAGGCAGCCTCAACGCTCAAATTTATGCTGAAACGATTGTATCAGACGTCATCGTTCCTCTACAAGTGCAAATCGGTCCCTTATTTCAGTTAATGCATGATAATGCACGACCGCACACCGCAAGAGTTGTAAGACAGACTCTCGCCGCAGCTAACATCAATGTCCTGCCCTGGCCTGCTCAGTCGCCAGACTTGAACCCGATTGAGCATGCATGGGATATGCTACAGAGAAGAGCTCTGCCGAATATGGAGGGTATCCAGTCGCAAGAAGACCTTTTTTTGTTGTTGCAACGAACATGGGCGGCCATTCCACAGCGTGATTTGGATGAACTCATTTTGAGTATGCCAAACCGATGTTCTTGTGTTGTTAGTGTTCGCGGTAGAAACACGGATTATTAATTGTTTAAGTTACCCAATAAAATTTTAGAGAAAACTGTTATTTCAGTCTTTTTTTCGAACTTTTGTGTTAGTGGTTCAAATGTCAAATATCCCTTTATTAGGAAAATGGCAAATTTCTTTATTAATGCAAAGGTGACTTGGTTTATCGTTACTGTGACAAACGAAAACACTTTATTTGATGAATCCTTAAAGAAAATTTTAATTAATATCAATCAGGAGAAAAGTTATTGCAAAAATATATGTTGATCCCTAGACACTTTTGATGTGTGTAGTTCTCTAATTATGAAATTGCCATTCTGCAATACTGGCCATTTCAAATAAAAAAAAAAAACCTGTATGGCTAATAATTCTAATTTCAAATTCATTTTATCTTAAAAACATGGAGCTCTTTTTTCCAAAAGTAGTCATTTGTTTATTGATTGGTGATACATTTCCATCACAATTCAATCTTTTTCGTCATCATGGATACTTTAAAAATGCGAGTAATTATGGAATATGAGTACCGTTGTGGTAACAACGCGGCACAAGCGGCACGAAACATCAACGACGTTTACGGTGCTAATACTACAAACCAACGCACCACCTAATATTGGTTTGCTCACTGCCGTTCTGGGAATTTCGCTTGAAAAATTAGCCTCTCGGTCGTCTGAAGACTTTTGATCGACAATGATGAATTGAAGAAGATTGTAGAAGCTGATAATAAACAATCTACGGCTGAATTAGCAAAAGTTTTAGACAAAAAAAAAACAAAGCGCAAAGTACGCGAGACGTGCCTGGCACTGGTCAACAGACAAACAAATGAAGGAATTTTGAACACATTGTTACCTGCGATGAAAAATGGATTCTATTTGGTAACCGCAAGCGCTCAGCAAGTTGTTTAGATCCTGGTTCAGCACCTAAACAATGCCCTAAACGAAATCTTACCCCTAGAAAAGCAATGGTCCCTGTTTGGTGATCTAATCGGTGTGATTCATCACAGCTTCTTACCAAACTCTCACTCTCACTCTCACTCTCTCTCACTCTCTTCATTACTGCAGATGTGTGCTGTGAAGAACTGAACACAATGATGGAGAAACTGGCACATCTCCAACCAGTATTGGTGAATCCTCCTCTCCGCTGCTTCTGCACGACAACACGCAACCTTATACCGCACAACAGCGGTCTCCAAGTTGCAAAAAATGGGGTTGGAGGCTCTTCATCATCCGCCCTACTCACCAGACCTTTCGCCTACAGACTACTACTTTTTCCGGAATTTGAATAGATTCTTGTCGGGAAAAAATTTCTACACCCAAGAGGCAGTCCTTTCATCTGTGGAGACCTATTTACCTGACCCTGACAGATCTGTGGATCCCAGAATCGGACTTTCAACAGACAGGGTTTGAGCACTAAATTTTGAAATTTGAATTTAGAACAACCTGGTTTTCTCTAAATCTACTCGCTATTTTGTAAAAACCTTTTTAGTTTAAGCAATAATATAAGTTTCTCTATGTAAATTCTTACATTATACTTGACTTTTAATTGCATTGCAATTGTTCTATGAGAAATAATATGGGTTACCTAAAAATTAACCCTTATTTGTTGATTAATTCAAAAATAAAACACTTGCTGGGGATTATATTATGTTTTTTTATAGAATATCATATATATAATAAAATAAAAAGCAAACAGCATCAGATCCAATACAATTTTTTTATACCGTACATGTTTCTAAACTGTGGACAAAAAATAACGCTCTTCAAGTTTCAGTCAAGTGGCTCTCATATTTCATTCGATATCTAAACATTCTTGGGGCCAGGGACACATGATGTTTTGTTTACAATAATTTAAGCTTATCGCCCAGCTATATTAAACAATAGTAAGTTGTTATGTTCTATAGATCTTGAGTAGGAAGGTATGAAATATGAGCCTCAAAACTGGTACAAAAAACAGTGTCTCATAAAAATAAAAATTTTGCAGTATATGTGCCTGCAGGTGTTATTATAATTAGTTATTCAATATTTACATAAAACTAGACTTCCATTCCAATAATAAAAGTTACACATGTGGAAGAAAAATATCAAAAAACATGTTCATAAACATAGTCAAAAAATTTACGTATTTGGCCCAGGAACACTAAATAGTTTGGATAAGACAATAGGAAAAGTGATTGTTTTTCAAACTTATTTTTGTTTTTAAATGGTTTTACTTAGCTTGCCCTGTTTGTTTGTTTAATCTTGATGACAATACAATTTATTACATTCTATAATGAGAAGAAATATTGATATGAAATTCAACAGTCTTATCCAAATTTTTACGATCCGCCATTTTGCCTGTCTGTGGCGAGTCCCAGAATCGGACTTTTGTATGTATTCACATCTTTGAAGTTAAAATTTTGCATTTGCAAATAAAATACACGTATTTTGTAATATTCAGATTGAAGTACAATAAAATACTGATCAGATTACACATATTCCTTTGGGTTCTAATCATTTTTCTATCAAATATGAGAACACAAAATCATAAGTACCCTTCATAAAATGAGATATCCGTTGTGTGCAATACCGTTTTTTGATATAAAATGTAAAGAATATGTCAATGTTAGGAATTATAATGAAATGTTATATATCTTTCCATATGGAATGTTGCACAAATTTAAAAAGAAACAAAAGTTTATGGAACTAGACCTCATTTTACGAGCGGCACTGACGGATTCTCGAGTGACGTATTCAAAAGAATGAAGTTCAAATTTTTTGTACCACGTGCCTACAAAAGTTTAAGGAAGATGGAACCTTATTTCGTTCTCTTTCAGTCCAATCCTCAATGGGAATCATTAAAAACTGTTTACATTATTCACAAGTGGTATTTATAAACATCTGTTGCGAGCGGGAAGCGTGTCCGATTCTGGGACGCGCCACAGATGCGCACTAGGTCGTAAAGTCCCAGAATCGGACACGCCACAGATGAGAGGTTAAAATGCCTTTGGAAAATTTGTTGCCACTCGTCCAGCTGATTTCTTTAAGAATCAGTAAACTGCCACTGCGTTGGCAAAAATACATTGATTGCATGGCACTTCAATAAATACAAACAAAAAATATATGAAAAGAATTCCTTTACATTATTTCATATTAAACGACAATTTTATAGTAATGACTTATTAGGTAAAATATATTTAGAATCAGTATATTTATTATAATCAGTGATTAAAATCCTTCATGTTTATACCCAACTAGATATGCTTGGTAAAAAAAAATACGTAATTCTTTTTTTTATTTTTTGTTCCATTTTATATTAAGTTATATACATATTTAGAATCAGTGTTTAAAATCCTTCATTTTGATATCCCACTCGGTATGCTTGGTAGAAATTTATTAATCGACGCTTCCAAGCAATAACCCGGTAATCAAAAAATCTAAATTTTACAGGAGAAAAGATTTAGTGATTTTGTCAAATATCTTTTCAACAAGTGGGAATATTGAAGCCATTGATGTATCAAATGAAATCTATTTTTTTGAGGAATACAACTGTGCATTATTATGTAAATCCTTTTATTCAAAACCTAGTAATTTATGAAAATAAATAATACCTAAAATTGTATACATACTATGTAGGGTGTTTCCCTAACATAAGTAATGTCACTGTAAATGTAAATTGTCAAACTTAAATGCAGAAAATGTCAGTGAATGCTCAACGGGATGAATCTAAATAAAAATGCAAGTTGTCCTATTCAAACCACGTCTAATTGAACACTAAATATAAAATATTACATGAAATGCTTAGAATAATGCAATGCGTCAGTGTCAATGCACTGTCAAATGTAGGTCGCGCCCAAAGTGCAAATACGTTAGCCTACTGGCTAACTTATTGTAATTAATATATTTTAACCCATGTACGTACACCGTACATATTGCCACAAAACAGAAAGAGAATAACTAGGTCCAACAATTCCAAATTATGTCAAATAATAAAATAAGAATGTAAAACATAATGTAAAACAAAATAAGAATACAGGGCTCTAATGTAAATATCACTGACCTACGACTAGGACTACTATAAAGAAATGTAACTAAAGTCTATAAATAGAATGTCACCTTAATGATAAATTAGCACACATCACTATGTTTTTCAGTGTCAAATTTCACGTCACTTGAGGTAGGGTTAGCACACGACACTTTATTAACGTTTGAGTTCCGTTTGTCGATCTTGCTGATCCTGTCCTCGATGTCAGGATCTTCTTCCCCTCTGTTTCTGCTTCTCGCGCCTTGCGGACCCTCCCCCTGTCTTTGGGCACAGTAGACAGAGAACAGTAGATTATCTAAGGCCGCCCGCAGAGTTATTTGCCTACTCTTGCGTTGAACCCTAGGGTTGTCAATTTGATCTAAATTTATGGAATAAAAAGCATATTATGATTGAATATTTTACCAATTTATAAATTTAGTAAAAATAAAAAGCCTTTATTCACATAACATTTGTTATATTAAGTTACAAATTTGATACCGAGAAAATTTTTAAGACTACTTAAGTGTAACACTAAATTATATTCTAAAGCTCGTAAATAATGATAAATTTTAAGTGATGTGTGATATGGGAAATCGATATAACTGGTTCTTATCAGAGAAGATTATAAGTGATGAGTACTTAAATGTAACACTAACACAATAATATTCACAAGCTTATAACTAATGCTTAAATGATATAAAACATGAGAATGTAAACAATAAATATGTAGTTCTTATCAAAAAGTAGACATTAGTAAAGCTAAGATTATGTATGGGTAGCGAATATTTAACAAATGATACCTTACTTTAATAAAACCGCAAAACTTTTTAACCTCATTAGTTTCTGAGGTACAATTATAATGATTGTTTATATGGGTACTGTGTAATGTTTGTTTATATAATCGGATAGCATCAGGTAGACTCAAATACAGCAAAGGACAAAAAGTAGACATTAGTAAAGCTAAGATTATGTATGGGTATACATAATCTTAGCTTTACTAATGTCTACTTTTTCATAAGAACTACATATTTATTGTTTACAGAAGTATACATAATCTTAGCTTTACTAATGTCTACTTTTTCATAAGAACTACATATTTATTGTTTA